>JADRCO010000811.1:0-26156 GCA_021464525.1 Rhizophagus sp. LPA8_4_AMF
CTTGCATAATTCTGGCCAAATCACAGAATTTCACAGAATTCACTTTTATCACACGCAGAATTCATCCTTAATCACCGCAGAAAATCATCGTCCCTGGTACACAGGTATAATTCGTAGTCTAAACGTTACGGTTGCACAATGAAAACAATTATTAAATTGTAGATTTTATGGAAATTTATTTTTTGTTTCAAATTTTAAACAACGAATATTTTATTTGCTTTGTTTCTTATTAACATTACACTGAAGTAAAACAACGATTGAAACAAGTATTAGATCATAATATATAGACATTAATAATATAGTTGCTGAAGTAGTATATCTTCTCGGAATAATTAATTTTTTACATAGTGGTGCAAAATTCTGTAACCAATATAAGGCAGTGACATAAATATAATTTTAATTTTGACCAATAATAATTTTGTGTTATGTTTTATTTAAAATACTGCATTACCTAAGGAATTACCTAATACCCTAAAAATAATACGATTATTTCCTTTTTAGTCCAGCCAGCTGATCAAAAGCAATTACTGTAACACGATTAATTATAGATTTCTATTAAAAATAGTTCGCATTTTTTAGGGGTTAGTAAATGTTCACTTTCTTAAAATAGTATAAGAATTGATTTTTATGATCAATTTTTTTATTTTTCTCAAAAAAAAAAAAGAATTTCATTCGAATTATTAAAACAAAAAAAGATTTTTATATTTATCTACGATTAATACTGTTTGATAATAAATATTAAGTATCATAAACGAAAATAAAAAATGATAATATATGCCATCAAATAAAAATTATGTCAAAAAGAAAGAAAAATTCATAGTAAAGATTCGAAAAAAAAACTCTTATTAAAGTCATCAAATAGTTATATTAACTCAGATTTTAAAGAAGCGGATGATGAATTAGATAATAGTAATAATGAAGAGTTTGAAATGGTGATGAGGAAAATGATAAATCTATAAGCGAAGAACGTATCACTCTGTTATCTACAAATCAAGTCGATGATGAATCAGGCACTTTGGAATTCGATATGTTAAGTCGAACACATTTGTTTCTAAGGATAGTAATCTTAAACTGGAACAACATAATGTTAGCATAGAAACTGACACGTGAAAAAAATAATTATCATATTAAAGGCAATATAAATTCGGATCGGAAATTTACTATTTCAAATATTAACATCAAAATGAAATACAAATCCGGCTCGTAATATAAGGAAGTCGTTTTATGTATGAAATATATGAAGTGATGGTAGGAATAATAAGAATTGTCGCCATCTTTTCAAAACAATGAGAAACAATGTGAAATTAAATAAGAAGAGGTGATTGAAAACGTTCTCAGAACTTATCAAGGCAAGAAAATTAAAGAACATTGTAATTAAATATGAAGAGATGATGAAGAACAAGAAGAAATTAACACTTTAATTCCTAAAACAATATTGAATGGCGTTTGCTTAATATGTTTACATTCTATTAGTTGCTAAACATTGGTGCAATTCTTGTCAACCGAAATTCTTAAACAAATTTTAAGAATTGGGCGAGCGGTACTCGGAGTTGATGATTTAGTCCGAAATAGATAATTAGATGCAATGGATAGTTTATAATGGTGAATTTGGGTAGATATTTAAAGGTATATGAATTGAGGGACGACTTCAATATAATCGACACAAAAAGTCTGGGAAACATTCCACATCTATCAAAAAGACTATCAATTTTTAGACGAGGTAATATTCATGAATTTAGTTTATTTAGTAATAAAATGGTATTAACGAAAGTATAATGGCTTTAATAAATAGGTTTGAAAGCATAAATTTTACTTAATCGCGAAAATCACATGCTACGATGTTTTGGAATCGCGAGATCTCCAAAGACAAGGCTCACAAAATGCCGAAAGTTACTAAACAAAGGCTCAAACTAAACTTATATATGAAACCCTTGTTAGTTTAGTGGGGGGGGAGAAGATGATGTTGCCAAATGATGGTTGCTTGTTCAATTATACCATAAGACAGAGCATGCGCAAGTTTATCATAGAGAAGTTAGAGGAGTCATGCGCGTGCTATCTAATAATGTTTATTTCACTTGGTATAATCATTAGACATATTAGAATTATCAAGTGTCATCGAAGCTAGTGTGGATGATTGTTATAAATTATTTTACGAAAAATTCAAGAATGATCACAGTTAAAGATTGGCGTCCAAAAATTCCGAGGATATTTCAACAACTAAAGTACTAAACGTTCTGGAATGAAACCGATTAATCAGACGGTAATGATTCGAACAAAACAACACAACTTGTATGGCGTATATCATTGCATCAGGACAGCACCATGTCGTCCGATTTTTCAAAAATAGCCGAGGATCTTTGGGTATTGTGTTTAAAATGCCATAAACACATCGCTGGACTTACAAATTGCCAAAAATATTTGAATAAAGAACATGTTTATAATGTGAAAAAAAAATATCATTCGAACCCTAAATGATATTTATTGCTAAAACGAAAGATTGCGTAGGATCAAAATTCTGTACATATCTTGAAAATCAAGAAATTAAAATTCATAAGAAAGGTAAAAATAAGGATCTTTATTTATATTCTTATACTTAAATAATTGTCATTAATTCATTTCTTTTTTGATTTATAACAGTATAAAGAAGATAATGGTTTATTGTGAACTTTTGAAGTAGCTCTGTCAACATTTAATTTTAAAAAATTCAAATGATAATGATGATAACGCGAATCTTGCTACAGGTGGTCTTATAGATTAATTTCAAGTGTTCTGTTATCCACATCCAAATTTGTTTTGTAAATGATGGATAGTGTTCACGTTGTCAAATTTCCCTCCATGTAATCACGTTCAAATAATTCGTTTGTAGAGTTTATCTTAATTTCGTTAATCAAAATAAAACCTTTATTACAAGTTATGTCTTTGAACAATTCATTTTCTAAGCGATACTTATTTTTGGTAATTTCAATAAAATTTGAATTATTAATAATTGCCTAAGCTTCTTTAAACTCTTGCACCAACTAATGTAAAAATTGAAGATTACTGGTTTTTGCAAATACCGTAACTTTGGAATTATAGAACTATTATTTCCCAATATAATTGGTTTTCCTGATAATAAGTTATACGACTTTATCTTAAATGTGAATCATTTTTTATTATAGGATATTGTGCCGCTTCTTTGGGTTAATTAACAATTCGTTACAGAATTATCCGGAAAAATATATAATCAGATTTCTTATAGTCAAATTTTGAAACAACGGATACATTTTTTTTTTTTGAATAGTTTTAACCATGGTTACACCAATTTTCTAATAATAATATTCATTACAAATTTATGGAGTTAATTCGCAGCAATGTAACATTCCTTAAACATAATTTTGTTAATTAACCAAACTTTTATGTAACACAGGATTCCTTTTTTACACTAGCGTAATTTGTCAATTTATATATAATTATTCGCTTTTTTTATCACAGAGACATAATTATTTTCTTACACATAACTAATCAAAAAACCAGTATATATACCGGATGACAAAAAGAGAGAGAAAGAAAGGTCCTATTTGGGACCATTTCACTATTGTAGGTAAAAATAGCAATTCGCATCCTACTGTACAATGTAAATACTGTTCCAAAGAGTATCAACGAGCGGTTCCTTGGCGGTTGCAAGACCATTTGGATTTATGTCCAAGAGCACCGAATATTCCAAAATCACAACCAATATTGAGGAGCAATATGAGTGAAGATCATAATGCTAATATATTATCTTCACACCATTTATATAATCAGCCATCTCTAAGTAGTAATAATATAAATATGCAAATAGATTATAGTGACCAATCAGAATCACTAAAAAAAATACACTATCTAGGACATTGTTATCAGTACGGAATAGGTATTGAAAGAAATGAAATCAGAGCATTTCAATTATATAAAGAAGCAGCTGAAAATGGGCATATTATTTCTCAATACAAACTTGGAAGGTGCTATCAACATGGAATAGGAATTGAAAAAGACGAAATTAAAGCATTTGAATTTTATAAAGAAGTAGCTCAAAATAGTCACAATAGTCACATTACATCGATATATGAGCTTGGAGAATGTTACCGATATGGAATAGGGACTGAAATACATGAAATTAAAGCGTTTCAATTTTACGAACAAGCAGCAGAAAAAGGTCATATTACTTCAATATATAAGCTTGGGGAATGTTATCAACATGGAATAGGAACTGAAATAAACGGAATTAAAGCGTTTCAACTTTACAAAGAAGCAGCCCAAAAAGGTCATATTACTTCAATATATAAGCTTGGAGAATGCTATCAAGATGGAATAGGAATTGAAATAAATGTAGTTAAAGCGGTTGAATTTTACAAAGAAGCGGCTCAAAAAGGTCATACTACTTCACTATATAAGTTTGGAGAATTTCGTCAATATGGAATAGGAACTGAAATAAATAAAATTGAAGCCTTTAAATTTTACAATGCAGCAGCTAAATTAGGAGATCCCGATTCATTGCATAAACTTGGAGAATGTCATCGTTATGGAATAGGAACTGAAATGAATAAAGCTAAAGCATTTGAATTTTACAAAGAAGCAGCTAAATTAGGTAGTATTACTTCATTATACAAACTTGGAGAATGTTATCATTATGGAATAGGAACTGAAGTAAATAAACTTAAAGCATTTGAATCATATAAAGAAGCAGCTGAGAAAGATGATATTGATTCAATTCACAACCTTGGATATTGTCATCAACATGGAATAGGAACTGAAAAAAATGAAATTAAAGCGTTTGAATCATATAGAAGAGCAGCTGAAAGGCATCATATTGATTCACTATGTCAACTTGCAATTTGTTATCAATACGGAATAGGGACTGAAAAAGATGATACTAAAGCATTTGAACTATATAAAGAAGCAGTTGAGAAAGGTGATATTGATTCAATACACAATCTTGGATATTGCTATCAACACGGAATAGGAACTGAAAAAAATGAAGCTAAAGCATTTGAATCATATAAAAAAGCGGCTCAAAATGAACATATTGATTCATTATATCAACTTGGGATATGTTATCTATATGGAATAGGGACTGAAATAGATGAAATTAAAGCATTTGAATCATATAAAGAAGCAGCTGAGAAAGGTGATATTGATTCAATACACAATCTTGGGTATTGTTATCAACATGGAATAGGGACTGAAAAAGATGAAATTAAAGCATTTGAATCATATGAAGAAGCAACTCAAAATGAACATATTGATTCACTATATCAACTTGGAATTTGTTATCAATATGGAATAGGAACTAAAAAAAATGAAACTAAAGCATTTGAACTATATAAAGAAGCAGCTGAGAAAGGTGATATTGACTCAATACACAATCTTGGATATTGTTATCAACATGGAATAGGGACTGAAAAAGATGAAACTAAAGCATTTGAATCATATAAAAAAGCGGCTCAACATCATCATATTGATTCAATATATCAACTTAGAATTTGTTATCAATATGGAATAGGAACTGAAATAGATATATTCAAAGCAAATGAATTACATAAAAAACACTGTCGTCTTGTTATAGCATGCTACGCATGACGATCACATTAAAATTTGAAAGCAGATTATTTAATTTATACAAAATTTATTTTGGTTATAAAAGGCGTATGAGTACATTATGACATAGTTTTTTAGGATACATTTCGGTTTTTTTTTTGTTATAAATTGTTATGTATTATAAAAAAGTTTTTTTTTTTTTTAGATAATACTGTACAGATGATATTCAAGCAGGACTTGAACTCGTACTCGAGTCAGAACTTTTTTGATCCGAGTTATATATAATTTATATATTTGATTTATTTTTTAATTTATTTTAATATAAAGTAAAAAATTTTCTTTTACGATTATAATATTAATAATTAAAAAAAAAACGAGTTTCGATTTTTAAAAAATTAATAAAATCAGATCGGCCGGGTTAATTTAATATTTAATAGTTATTGGATTATGATTTTATCAAAAATTATAAATTTTTTTTTAAAAAAAGGATCGGTAGGACCCAGAAATATATATTCTTATGCCCTAATTGGTGCATTTATAAATTCCATAACATTGCATTTTAACTTCTCATTAATATCTTCAACTTTCATTCCATAATGAAGAAAACTTGCTTTGCATTAAATGGTCATCACGTGAACTGAATCAGCTGATCATGAATTCTTATTTAAATAAGAAAAATTCATATTAGATATAAAATATTTTATTCACTTGCGATAAACTCAAGTCAAAATTCGAGTTTGAGGGTTCGAGTATCAACTCGAGCGTCAAACTCGAATTCTGACTCGAATTCTAACTCGAGTACTTTTTGAGTCTTGACGTTGACATACAGTACATCATTCTAAGTTCAATATTCGAGAATTTTTACTGACATTATTTATAGATATATAAATTTCACACTACATTTCTTTTTTGAATTATTATTTATACTGTAGTTAGTTTTCAAAAAAATTTATAACTAAAAATTATTAAATATAGTATAGTGTATTTATTTTAAGTTAACTACATGCATTTTTATAACCTAAATTACCTAATGATTTTTTCAATTTTTTAACATAACATTCAGATTGCTGAAAATTTTTTTGATATTACTTTTGATATTGTTCTTAAATCTTAATAATATTATATTTGAACTCAAGTAATATAATTTTATAGTAAATATTTTGGCTTATTAGAACTTTAAAAGTATATAAGTACGTAATCACACTTTTAGACGGATTTGCTTTGAACGCAATTTAACTAAAAAAGAATTCTCATTTTTTATTGTTCTACACTATATTAGAGGCTAGAATTTAATTAAGTTTATAATTCTGGTCAAAATTTCAAAATTATTTATATACCTTTCAGCTTGGTAAATTTTTTTTACGGCTAGAAATGGCTAGGATTAATTATTTTTTTATTTGGGTGAACTTCAAATTATTATAATTTTTATAAAGTGATTATGCGAAAGCAATTATATCTTACAGAATTAAATTTAGTTAGATTATTAAAGCTCTATACAATATAATTTTTATGTAAATGTATTCATTTTTTAATCTACGTTTATTATTTATTTATTTTATGTTAAAGGAGGAGGAGTACAACAGAAACAATAGCTAATTCTAACGAAAGATCGTTCCAAAAAGGACACCTTCACCCATCCACAAAACCATGAACGAGTCCTCACTTAAATTATCCCGGACCTGTCGACCACCCCGACCGATGGCCGACAGTGTTAATCTACGTTTAAAAATACCGTTATTTTAATTCTGGTACATCACGTGATATAAACGTTGCCGACCGATTAATATACTCGATGAAAGAAAGTAAAAATTATTTTATTTTGTATGAAAATTTAACTTACAACTACGAAATTTATTTGCTTTATTACATATTGTCTTGGACTTTATTCAGAGATAAAAGAACATTATATTTACTTATTTATATACCGATCATGCAACTACCACAACTGTTGATACAAGAGTATATTATTTTGTCCGTAAAGATTTCATTCAAAAGATAATTTAATAAATTTTAATTACCATTAAGTTTTAACATTAAAAAACTTTATTAATATAAACTTAATTAAAAGATAAATGTCTAATTTGCTTGATTTTTAGGGCCAGGTTCAAAGAATACTTATCTGTTATTGTTCATGCGAAAAAAGTGGTTGATCTATTGGTGTATTTTCAATTTTTTTATGCACTATACTAATGATATTTAAATCTATATACCATTTGTTGGGAAGCGTTATCAAAGATTGGATTTACCGGAAATTTCGAGAGAATGGAATAATTGTGATAAATAAAATTAAATGGTAAAATAAAAAGTATGGTCCTTATACTTATATATTTACATCTCTCAAAAAGGTCGAACAGAGAGATTGATTTAGAATTAGATTAAATTAATTAAACACGCAAATTTCAAAAATAATATCAACTTGTTTTTGAAATATTTCACTAATCGTATAAATTGTACGATAGTTCGTACTAAATCTCAAATTTGTGAAAAACGAATTGCAGTTGGAAATTTTTGAAATTTTTTTAAACGTTATTACGAAGATACAAAATACAGTATAATAATATAATGTATGTAGAAATTAATTTTACAACGCCGGATAAAATAAAAAGTTTTTAACATTATATACAAAATATTAAATACCTAACAAAAGTCTAAAATCATTCTTTTTTTACATGTTTAGTTAATTAGAATTTTATTAAATTGGAGTATATGTATGGAATGTCTACTTTCTTAAAATAGTGTATGAATGAAAGTTTGGATAAAAAAAAATTATTTTATATAATCACGATAAAAAATTTTTAATTTTTTTTTGCTCAAGAAAATAAAATCGTCTGAATCATTTAAAAAAAATAATCTATATGAGGCAAAATTTTCATATTCATTTACCATTAGAAATATTTATATTAGCACTGTTTTAAAGAAAAGAACGATATTGAAGAGTTTGGATCAGGTTTGATTGAATTAGACGATGGATCAAATGAAGCGAAGCGAGAAATATAAAATTCGATCTGATGTAAGCGTTAACCTAAGAAAAAATTTTCTTATTATACCTGTCACATGATTTCGCGATTATGTAAATTTAATATCTGATATGTAAACATATGTACAGTCAGCCGTCCATATAATCACCAAGTTGGTTAGTGGGGAATATATAGAGGTGTGATTGTGTTTATTGAATCTTGTAAATTATGACCTAATATTTTAAGAATATTGGCCAGTATTAGAAGTTAAATTTGGCCAGTTAACAATTTGTGACTGTAAAGAGGTTAAATTATTAATGAAAATGATATGTACGTTACAGATCATTTGGTGATAGTGATTATAATCAATTTGTGATTACAGTCGGACCTTTATGTACCGATGCTGTTGTTTTGAGGAAAAAATATCGGTATATCGAATTATCGGTACATATTACTATACATTATTATAGAGGATGTGAAAATGGGACATGAAAAATTTATCGGTACATGCAATTATCGGTACATATAATATCGGTACATAGAGGTCCGACTGTATAAAGAGGTATATTAATTAAGATAAAATAAAATTGAATTCTTACATAGAAAGAAGTGTGACTATGAAATTTTTTAATTTTGCCAATATTTAATAAATGGATTTGCCATTGCCAAATTTTCTCATTTATATACTTTTACCTAACCTATAAACCAAATATCCTGATCCTAACCCTAACGCCGCGCACTGACCCTAACCCTAACGTGATAATAACACATGCACTAATTCTAACTTTAATACAATAATAATATTATACACCCACATATACAGTAAATATCCTTCTCTAAGATAAGCATTTTCTTTATCATACTTTTATATATTCTTTTCAAGACAATTTCGTGAATCGTGATACTACGAGTTACAAATAGAGCATTGTTTCTTGTTTTCTTGCATCCAGAGCTTCTTCTTGAGCGTTTTCATTTCAAGTTCATTGTCAGTATCACTGGGTTCATTATCATTTTCGTCATATACATCTGGAAATTATCTTAAATGCAAGAATTCGTAGTCCTGCGATGGGGTGTAATTCTATGTAAGTTTACACAAGTTCACGTAAATTTCATAAGAAATTTACAAAAACTTACACAAGCTTACGCATATTTACACAAATTTACGTAAGTTTACACCCCGTCGCATGGTTGCGCCTAAAAAAATTTCCTGATAGTATGGCATGGGAGAAATCCTAGGTATCGTTCATCTAGACAAATATATTAATAAATTTTTTTTTAGTAACTTGAATTAAAAGGTTTTAAAGGAAAGCTTTAAAGGAAAGAATAGTTATGAACGCGAAATTCAATGTAAATGGATAAAAGTAAAATCACGTTAATCAAAATATTACGTGACATTTTACAATTACTTTAATAATATTTCGCAAAAATAAATGATTTTATTTTATTCATTTTATTTTTACACCGATGGTTCTTACAAATTTGATGTTTGTCGCCTGAATTTTTTATGGCCGAGTTATGGATGGACTACATCCAATCTTCAGATTATCAATATAACACACAACGGATCAATAGAATATTTTCCTTCGTCGACAAAAACCGAAACCATGGCCATTTTGACTGCACTTTTAGCATCTCCCACCAAATAGCAAAATCAGTATTTCTACAGATACACAAGCTACAATTGACACATTTTACAAATCAGCCAACTTAGCCATCATTTCACCTCGCCGTTACAACAAAATCAACAACAATATTTTATGGTCTACTATCCACCATATCATCAAAGAATTAAAACTTCTTGTCACCTTCAATAAAGTCAAAGCACACCCGAATGATCCATCGCTGACGATCAAGCTAAAATAGGGCGTTTAGCACTCATCCCTACTAAATTAAAATTTACACACCTACCTAACCAGACCACTACTTTATTATGGAATAATCAAATTCCATTAGATCGCGACGTTCGGAAAAATATTGGAACAATCATCAATTACAAAAGGATTGAAAATCATTTAAACCGCCCAAGCCTTAAAGACATCAAGGACTACACCACTAATTCTACCATTAATTGGCAATTTGGCATGCTTCAACCAAATGGTTTAATCACAATCAATATTCAACTGGCACTTCCGTACAACATACCAAAGACAGCTTAGAAAATCAAAACTTCAACGAACACTCTTTCAACTTTTCCAATATCATCCAAAATCGTACCACATGTCTTATGTGTAATAGGACTGAAGAAACTAATGTTCACTTTTGGTCTTGCCCCTGACTTATTTTCTACCATCAAATCTCGCTTTTGTATTTTAGCAAAGACTTAAGAAAATTTACTTAAAAGCAATTGCGACAAATTATCAATGAGTATTTCGGATACTATTAAATACTCTTCTACTTTTCTCTGGGCACTTCGTAAAGATAGGATACCTTCGGAAATTCCTCCTGATGCTTTATTACTCGTACGTTCGTACATGACGGCTGATCTTTATCATATATTTAGATCGCATATTGACAAACAAAAATCAATTCTTTCACATTTATTTGAATTTTTACACATCTGTTTAATGGATTTCAATATGAATATTTGGAAACTACGCGCACAACGTTGGAAAACATGGAAAGCTGAACAAGGTATCACCAAAAATGACTTCAAGCATTATCGTCAGACCTATATTAATAGTTCATCATCGACCAATAATATTATTACAACCACATGTTCACGGCGTACTCGTACGCGTACGGTTTTTAATTATACGAACCCGTATCATGATTTTCATAATTATAAAAATAGGTCTTTTCTTCTAATTTTTACATAGTGGTCCATTTTATGGCCATTTAAATAATTTTTCTTTTTCTCATAATTTTATTATAGATTATAGACACGTTCCATTTTATGTCTAATTACCTACCATTTGTTAATATTAGTCCCATCCTTTTGAATATAGTATAACTAGTAGCTTTTTTTATTTTTATTTTATTTTTATTTTTCTTAGTTCATTTTTTCTTTTTCGCTTTTTATACTTACTGGGGGTATTGGTCGTGGTACTCCACAACATTAATAGTTTTACATTGTACTCCTCCTGCTTGACATAAAATAAATAAATAAATAAAATGATTTTATTTTAAAAATTAATGTATTTTATAATACATTGCAAAAATTAAGTAACAATAGTAACAATTAAATATTTTTTATTAATATGTAAGGTTTTTTAAAAAAATACTTTGCAAAAATTAATTAATGGTTATATTATAAAAATTAGATTATTATTAATATTTTCTCTGATTTTTTTTAAAATACTTCGCAAATATTAATGTTATTGTAAAATTAATGTTATTAAGATTTAATAATTTGATAATATTTTCAAAAATCTGCACTTGACATCAAAAAGGATTATAAGTGATGAATAAGGAATAAAGTGGTTTCTGGATTTTGAATTTTCGGGATTATGATTTGTCAGGATTGTGAGCGTCGACGTTGTAATGGGATTCTGATCGTCGGGATTTCGTAGTAAATCAATTCAATATGACCTTTCTGAACCTTTCCTCCGCTTCTTTATATAATTCACATGCTTTAATTTTATTTGCTTCGGTTCCAATTCCAAAATCATAGCACTCTCCAAGTTCATATATTGAACTAATATGACCTTTTTCAGCTGCTTCTTTATATGATTCAAATGCTTTAATTTTATTTATTTCAGTTCCTATCCCATGTTTATAACATTCTCCAAGTTGATATATTGATTCAATATGACCTTTTTGAGCAGCTTTGTCATATAATTCAAATGCTTTAATCTCGTTTTTATCAGTTCCTATTCTATAATTATAGCAATCTCCAAGCTCAAATATTGAAATAATATGTCCTTTTTCAGCTGCTTCTTTGTATGCTTTAAATGCTTTAATTTTATTTATTTCAGTTCCTATTCCATGTTGATAACAATACCCAAGTTCATACGTTGATTCAATATGACCTTTTTGAGCCGCTTCTTTATATAGTTCAAATGCTTTAATTTCATTTTTTTTGATTCCTACTCCATGTTGATAAAATTTTCCAAGGTTATACTTTGAAATAATATGACCTTTTCCGGCTGCTTCTTTATATAATTGAAATGCTTTGGTTTCATCTTTTTCGGTCCCTATTCCATATTGATAACAATATCCAAGCTCATATATTGAACTAATATGACCTTTTTGAGTCGCTTCTTTATATGATTCAAATGCTTTAATTTTATTTGTTTCAGTTCCTATTCCATAATTATAACATTCCCCAAGCTCATATATTGAACTAATATGTCCTTTTTCAGCTGCTTTTTTATATGAATTAAATGATTCAAATTCATTTATTTCAGTTCCTATTCCATAATTATAACATTCTCCAAGTTCATATATTGAAGTAATATGTTCCTTTTGAGCCGCTTCTTTATATGATTTAAATGCTTTAATTTCATTTTTTTCGATTCCTATTCCATGTTGATAACATTTTCCAAGATAATATTTTGAAATAATATGACCTTTTTCAGCAGCTTCTTCATATAATTGAAATGCTCTAATTTCATTTTTTTCAATTTCTATTCCATGCTGATAACAATATCCTAGATAATGTATTTTATTAAGTGATTCTGATTGATTGCTATAATCTATTTGGATATTTATTTCTTCACTATTATTATTATTTTGTAACTTGAATGGTGGAAGTAATACATTAGCATTCTGATCTTCACTCATACGGTCACTAGTAAAGTTGACAATTATTGTTTGCTGTTGTCTAGATTGTAATTTTGAATTATTCAGTGCCGTTGGACACTTGTTAAGATGGGTTTGCATCCGTTTTGGAACAGCTCGTTTATATATTTTGGAACAGTATTTACATTGCACAGAAGGGTGTGAATTGTTACTTTTATCTACGATAATGAAATGCTCCCAAACAGGACCTTTCTTTCTCTCTCTTCTTATCATCTGGTATATATAAGTTATTGTTTATTAAAATAACCAGCGAATTGAGACGTTAAAAACAAAAGGGTACTATTTATATATAATTTGCCAATTTATGCTAATGAAAAAAGGAAATTTGTATTACATAAACGTAACAAAAAAAGTTAAATAGACGCCACATAAACAATTCATTAATCAAGTACTAGAAGAAAGGGAGAATTGTTTTATCGGTTAATTAACCACACTGTAAAATGTTACGTTACACTTAAACGCTTGATATGAATTTGATTCCGTAAATTCAGTTGTTATAAATTGTTCAAATTGCCGCAAAGTTTACACAAAATCAAAGTACTGTAAATGGGCAGTAAAAATGGAAAAAAACAAAATTCGTCGGCGTAAAATTTGTTAAGAAAACAAATGTATCTAAATTAACATATTATTCCAAAAAAAAGATGCTGCCAAATTCGGATATAAAGAATCGGGTTATAAATTTACTAATTTACGGAAACAAGAATTCCGTTATGGAATAAAGTTAATTAACCACTTATGAAAAAATTATTTAAATTTTGCGCATAATCAGGTACCCTATAAAAATTTTATCCGTTATTTCTGTAAAAACTCCGTAAAAATGAGCCTTTCACGGATCTATTCACGGAAAATGTAAATAATTCAATAAATTCCGTGATATAAGGTTATTAATTTCGGAAATATGAGCCTTTTACGGAAAAAAGATGATTAATTAAATAACTAAAAATAAAAGTTTTATATCTCGAGCTTTACCTAATAATGCATATTTTATATAGTGTGGAATTTTTCATGGTTTAGGAATTTATTGATGGTTTAAATTAATTTTAATAAAAATTTGTTTTGATTAAAAAATATGAAATAAGTGTGATAAAGAATTATTTTTAAATTTTTTGTGTCGTTATTTCATTCGAATTATGTGCAATGAATTCTAAATTTAACCTCAGGCGTGGCCAAATAAATTTCTTGTATGTTAAAAACTTTTGTACTATAAATTTAGGTTCAAATTAGACGGTATTTAAATCATTAAGGAAATATTAATCGCGAAAAGGTATGATTATTATTGGGTATGGCGGTTAAAATATCATCCGAACTGCTTTGAAGTTCGGTAATATTATTTCAACTTTCTTATCCATACTTGGAAGGTTAAATGAAAATTTATATAGTAATACCATTGAACTAGTACGCCATTTTATTGATATCACAAATAGTATAAAAAACATACTGATTAATTAATTGTAACTATTAATGAAGATCGGGATTAACTTGTACTACCGTTATCCATTGAAATTTCGTACATTTCGTAAATTAAATTTGTGACACCCATATGAAAAAACAATAATTTAACTACCGCATATCACATGATGCATAAAAAATTTTTCTTATTCTTGTTATGGTAGGAGGCAAGGGAAGTCAAAAAATCAATCCTCGCTTATAATCAATTAATCTACAATTAATCAAAATAATATCTTCTTAAAAGTGATATTGTTAAAGGGATTTTTATGTACTGTAATAGAATGGTATATTTATCTAGTATACGCTAATAGAAAGTCAACGCATGAAAAATAAGGATTGACTATTGATTCCATTTTACTAAATTTTTTAGGGTAAAGATTATTAAAAAATTCTAATAATTATATTATTTTTCAAATTCCAGAATTTATGAGATCAGGTCGATCGATTAAAATTATAATTTATATTATCAAGAATATAAGGTAGGTTAAAGGCTTTGTTTCTGTTTCTTTTTATTTCTAATCCATTTCTAACCATTTAGCCGTTGGATTGAGGTACATTTTTATGAAGGTACGAAAATAAAAGGTATTTATTTTATATAATTAGATATTTTTATTTTAGACGAAAAAAAAAATTCACTCGTTCTAGATTGTTGACGGCGGAACATTAGAAAATATTTAAGGAAAAACGCTACAATTTTTAAATGGGAAAATCAATTATAATTTGCCAAAGAAATTACATAGGCAGTTTTGTGTCTACATGACAATAATATTGTAAACGGAGATTATATTTTTATGCTTTATGTGCCTTCGGGTAAATTTTTCTTTTTTTAGCAACCCAAAAATATTTTAATTCATCAAAATACAATAAAATTAGCGGATTTTGGATGTTCACGTCTACAGGGAACAAAATGCTATATTAAACCACATGGAATCATACCGCAGAAATTTAACCAAAAATCCGACATATACAATCTAGGGGTAGTATTTTGCAAGTTACGTTAATTACGCTTGAAATTGTTAATGGTAAAAACTCCTATTCTGAACACCAATAAAAATTTCATGATCATTTTCGAAGTAAGTAGTCTATAATGATGATTTTTTTTTCTAAAGAATATTGATCACATTGATTCTGAAAACAGTAATCATGAATCAAACAGTTCAGGTCCTAATGAAAGTAAACCGACAATGGAATCAAAAATTGAACATCCTGGCGACGATTGCGACATAAATTTCGATGAATATAATGAATCAAAAATAGTTTAGGTCCTGAACATTTTGACTTAGTTTCGATGATTGTGACATATATAGATATCAGTTGCCAAAGTTGATCAAAACTACTAAGATTATTTCACTTACTATTTTTATTCTTAGGTTGTTTTTTGTCTCGCAAATATATAGTTACTGTTTTTTCTGAGTGTTATTCCCTTTCCATTTGTATTTTTGTTCTCGAAGAGAGACTTACCAATTTATACGAGCAATTTTCTACATTGAATATCATCATACTTTTTTTAGAAACCTACAGTACATATCATTTGACGTATAGCTATTATCTAGTAAGGAAGCACATCTACTATATTCTTTATTCCACTTTAGTAATAAGAAATATGAATAAGATAACAAACATTATGATACGAGAGAAGATATGTAACTATATAGTATAAATTGTATACCTTAGTATCCAGTGTATTTCCTGTCAAAATTGCGCAATAAAAAGTTTTTTTTTTTTTTATCAAAATTGGATTTTTTGTATTTTACAGAAAATCTATCTGAATAACTACCATTATATCTTTAAAAGATCCTTTTCCACGTGTAAAATTACATATATTTTTGCTGTCAAAATTCTACTTTCATTCCTACTTTTAAAAAAATCTCGAAAAAAGCTTGTTTTTAAGGACGAACTTGTATGCGTAAAAAAATTATTTCGAGTAGTAGATAAACTACTTAATTAGGATAAGTGTAGTATATTAGAATTGAGTCAATTGACGATTAATTATAAAATGAAGTTGAAGTGATTCGATTATGGCTACACAAATTTGATTTAATATGAAAATGTCATTTGAATCGACATAACCGATAACTAAAGGTTTATTAACATTCGTTATTATTGATAACAAGTTAAAAAATATTACAACATGCTCGCTTATATTTCTGCATAAATGAAACATAAAAATTATTGGACTTGAACCTGAAAAATTCGATTCTGTCAGATTTGATATACAAGTAGTAGAAAGCGATAAAGAATTAGAGAATAATACGAAAAAAAAATTAATAAGTAATATATTGTTCTTTTTTTTTACAGTAACTCCACCAAACGACGAAACGTCGAAACGTTGTATTAATTTTATAATCTGAGAATATTATGGTACATTTTGCCATGAGTTTTAAATATGCTTTTAGATGCTTGCCTTTTGGCTACATTTTTCTTCATTTTTTGTTTACTTTCTTAATATCTTCTGAAACGCTCATGCGATTCCTTTTACTTTCTGACACCTGATTATTAAAATACATTTCGTAAGGTACCATTGTCAGAATTTAGTTTAACTTCGTTTGGAGTAACAGACGATTTATTTCCTTATACGTATATTACAAACCGCCTTTCTTGGAGGAGCATAGAGTTTAACAGTAGTTTAACATAAATAACCTAAATAATTTCTAAATCATGTGATCTTTTACTAAATGTTGTATTAACGTGACTTTTGAAAGTCAATAAAAATTACTTAGTTATTTGTGTTTTAAAGACGATCATATGACATCATTTTGTTTCAAAAAAATGGTCAAATGACCTGATTATTTCAATCATTGGTCTCGTTCGTTACGGAGTTGTCCGTAAATAATATTTATAATCTTTGTCAAATTTGGTAGCATTGGCTACAATTTTCCACGACTTCATTTACTTTATAATTTGTTCTATGAAAATTACATTATACTTTTACAACCATTTTTTAACCATAACAATTTTAATTAATTTCAATTCTGAAATATGGCTCGTAACAGTTTATGAAATCAATTCGTGGCTAAAAAATCAGCGGTGTACCATTTTTTTTTAATTTCTTTTTAAATTAAGTTAATTAACTGAACTATATATATATTTTTACAGTACGATTTATTGACAGGTTTATCAAATTTCCTTTTCTTTTAAATGGCTAATTAAGTATTAGTTTATGTTAGCGGTTAAATAACCATTTTTCTGGCCAAATTTTGGAGCTTCAATTTTCTTCAATCAAACTTTCATAATTTGTTTTATGGAAAACAATAATTTTTTCGTACTCCAATGGTTTATGGTGTCAGGTTAAAAATAGTAACGTAACATTTTATACACATTTTTTTTTTACCTAATAAAGTTAATTAACTGAGCTATATATTATTTGAACTAGTGTTATTTAACCGGTTAATCAATTTTCTTTTCCTATTAATTGCTGATTAGTATTGGTGATAAATTAGTATATATAATCTCTTTTTCCCCTCAATTCGCTAAAAGTAATTATTTTCTTACACACAATTAAACAAGAAACTATATTATTTATACAGGATGATAAGAAAAGAGAGAAAGAAAGGTCCTGTTTGGAAGCATTTTAATGTTGAAAGTAAAAATTACAACTCACACCCGCCCGTGCAATGTAAATACTGTTTCAAAAACTATCAACGAGTCGTTCCCGAACGAATGCAAGCTCACCTTGACAAGTGTCTAAAAGCACCAAATAGTGCAAAATCACAATCTAAACAACAATCAATATTCGACAATTTTAGTGATAGTATGAGTGGAGAAAATCAGAATTCTAATGTATTATCTTCAACTGAAGTTAATCTTTCTCAGCCTATTCAGTCATCTTTTAAATTACAAAATAATAAAGAAATTAATATGCAAATAGATTATAATAGCCAATCGGATTCTCTAAGTAACATACATCATCTAGGACATTGCTATCAGCACGGAATAGGGATTGAAAAAAATGAAATTAGAGCATTTCAATTATATAAAGAGGCAGCTGAAAAAGGTCATATTGTTTCAAAATATTATCTTGGAAAATGTTACCAACATGGAATAGGAATCGAAATAAATGACATTAAATCATTTGAACTTTATAAAGAATTAGTTCAAAATGGTCACATTAATTCAATATACGATCTCGGAGAATGTTATCGATACGGAATAGGAACTGAAAAAGATGAAACTAAAACATTTGAATCATATAAAAAAGCGGCTCAAAAAGGTCATATTATTTCGAAATATAAGCTTGGAGAATGTTATGATTGTGGAATTGGAACTGAAACAAATAAAATTAAAGCATTTGAATCATATAAAGAAGCGGCTCAAAATTATCATCTTGGATCAATGTATCAGCTTGGATATTGTTATCAATTTGGTATAGGGACTGAAAAGATGAAACTAAAGCATTTGAATCATATAAAGAAGCAGCTGAAAAAGGTCATATTGATTCAATATTCGATCTTGGATATTGTTATCAATATGGAATAGGGACTGAAATAAGTATAGTAAAAGCAAATGAATCATATGAAAAATACTTCAATCACAAGTATTAATTTATTGTCCGGAGCAAAGTGGGGAACTGTTTCTGGAAACGTAATTGTAATGTATTATGAATTTTTTATGTTATTCCCTTTCGATACTTTATTGATTTAAACGCAGTCACGTACATACTGCGGTCCTAAATCTGCTACAGTTTTCGTACTATTTACTTTCTTTTATAGAGATATTATGTAGTTCATTATTGTTTAGAATAAATCTAACTTAAGTTTAATGTTTACTATAAATTTAATAACCAAAAAAACATTAACATTTTAATGAATAGAACGTACTGATCCAGTATATCAAAATTTTCAAAGTGCCAAATTATTTATTTCCTGTTTGCTAAATTTATAGAGTATTACTAAGCAGGACGCACGTTATGCGTGAGGTAAATGTGTAGACTTCCTTTTTTGGATAATACCAGGCGGAATTACATGATTCTGGTCCTGATGAAAAACGTAGACTGTTTATATATTGCTCGGGGTCTTATTTCACATTATTTCCAGCAATTTAAAAATAGACATGTTAAATAATATAATTGGATGCCAATTACTAATTGCACTAAAATTTCAAAATTTGATCAAGAAAAAAAAACGGTAAAAAACATAACTACTTATACGAGAAAAAAATTTTTTTTTATGCGCAGTGAGAATTAATTTTTTTATAATGAACGATAAATCATACAAACAAAGTTATAAATTAGTTGATACTGTATTATCCCAAAATTTTTTTTCAACATTTATTTGTAACCGTAAATTACAATTTCATTAATTTCATTGATCATTCAAAAAGGTAACGGTTTCAAACACTTATACGAAACTTATAATTGTCATTCTCATTAACATACAGTATTATAATAATAAGGTATCAATTATCTGGTCTAGTATTGAAAAGGATAATTTTTATTTGAACAAATCATGAAGCTTTGAAGGACAAAGTTATCATTTTGAAGTCGAATATGATGGTTACTATTGCTTGGTCAGGCGGTGTATCACAATAATACTTTGTTTTTAAAAGTTTTAGTTATATACATAATTTTGACAAGAATATTACAGACTACGAAGGTATAATTTTATAGTAAATTATTCTTTGAACTTTTATTTTTCCAAGATTTTAATTTGGCATCAACATACAGTCGCCACTGGTTATAACGAACCGAAATCTCGTTATATCGAACTGGAACCGATTTTTTATAAATAATTTCACTGGATATAACGAAATTTTATAATAAAACTATATGACGCATCCGAGCCTTTCTATAACGGACAGTCATGTAACTATATACTAATCCAGGCCAAATTTATAGTGCCGGCCAGGATTATCAATAAAATTTACGTCAAACGAAATTATAATTCTGGCCAGTACTACAAATTTGGCCTAAATTATCCAGAAGTTTGGTATATTATATAACGAATTACTGTATGGAACAGAGGGTTCATTATTTCTAGTGGCGACTGTAAATTTAATTTGTAAAATTATAGTATATACTTAAATTTCTTAGGGTAAATATTAACATTTAACAAAAAGTCATCCAATCAATTATTTCGTAAGATTTCAGCGATTTTTGGAAAGGAGTAGGTGGTGTATTTGCTGAAGATGAATTTATTTTATTTATTTTATGTCACATAGGAGGAGTACAACGTTATTACAAATAATTCAAAAAGAAAAACGTATAACTAAAGACACCTTCATCAAGTATAAAACTAGATCCTTGCTTGATACAAAAAGGAACCCCAACCGGATGACCACCCAACCGAGGTCAAACAGTACCCGCTGAACCCATTGACCTCCCAAAGAAATAACCCATCCCTCGAATTCCCACTGGCCCCCATCTAATCTAAAGGTATTGGCTCGAAACTAAAAACAACTACATAAGTAATCCGAATTATTCTTTCGACTAAAAAGTCGCTACACGTAAATTCTGTCATGTGTAGGTGGTTTACACTATTCTAAATTGTTGAGAAGTGAATGAAGTAATATAATAATTACCAAAAATGTTGGAAATGTGATGACTAAATTCGCGAACGCGAATGTAAATGCAAATAAAAAAAAAAGAAAGGGAAACCATCTAAATGGGATTAATGCTAGAGCCGGCCACTTGAGCGTCATCATCTGTCATCAGCAGCTGGCGGGGTCGTTTTGACATTGAGTCTGAACCAAGTCGAAGGGAAACACCATCCTGTTGACGTTTCATCGGTCGAAATTTCAAAACTTTTGTGTCATCAGAGGTATCACCACGCGCATAATTCTCGCGGGCCATGTAACGTTCGGCGGCATACTCTGTAAAAGAAAGTGAAAAAGAAGACCATTCCTTATATAAATCCTCCTTAAAATTATTAAGGCATTCGGGCGTACTTGATAGCAAGAATTATATCATAAATGAATGGAAAAGAAACGAATTCAAAGTTAATTATAAATATGAAATATTAATGTTTTTTAATGCATGTACCCACTAACCACTGTGTTAGTGTGTTTCTAACTATTGATGATCAGTATCATGATGTTTAACTATCATCTTTAAATAATCTCAACTTTGCATTTTATATTATTATACCTATTCTATAACATATTTAATGTTTACCCGATTTGAGTCATTTGCTGACAATATATTAATATGCTTATTTATTTATTATTAGACTAATTAAAATTTTGATAATTTTTTTTTTTAAAAAAATTTAAAAAGTATGTAAACATATATTAATTTACAAAAATTTAATATAGCATTCTATAATAATTTTTATTTATTTAATATTATAATTTATATTAACTTGATTTTATTCAATTATATTACATAAATACATAATGGTTTGAGATATTCAATTTTTTCCAACTACAATTTTTTTAAAATACACAGTATTATTATTTTTTTTTTTTTTTGGAATAATTTAATGTTATTTACACCAGTTTTTGTCAACCAAATTTTACTTCAACCACTTCACAATTCGTTCGGCGAAAAACTAAATCATTAGGAAATTTAATCGAGCTAATTATACTCAAAAATTGATTGGGTCAAATCAATGTTCGAGCGCTGTAATTAATTAATTGATCAAATTTATAACTCAGAGTATTGGGAAATCCGAATTATGACAAATGACCAGTAAAATTTTTGAACGTTCCCAATAATTCTTCAGTTTCTAATTCATTCGCAGCTAAAAAAAGACAGTGTAACATTAATTTACAGTACTACGTTGGTTAATTAACCGGTTGATTAATTTTCCTTTAATGGTTAATTAATTAATTCTTTGTTGAGTTTTGTAACTCAAATTTCCTTTTTATCACTAGCGTAATTCGATCCCTTACTATATATAATCTCACTTCTTTTTATCTTCTTTGATTCTCTGGATAATTACTTTCTTACACATAACCAAATAAGAAATTATATGCACCAGATGATAAGAAAAGAGAGAAAGAAAGGTCCTATTTGGGCGAATTTCAATATTGTAGATAAAAGTAACGATTCGCATCCTACTGTACAATGTAAATACTGTTCCAAAATATATAAACGAGCGGTTCCCTTACGGATGCAAACCCATCTTGAACAATGTTCAAAAGCACCGATTAACGCAAAATCACAATCCAAAAAACAACTTATAATTGACGACTTTAATGATCGTATGAGTGAAGAAGATCAGAATGCTAATGTATTATCTTCTCATCATTTTTTTCATCGTCCTCAGCCACCTTTCAAGTTACAAAATAGCGAAGAAATGAATGTAGAGATAGAGCATAAAAACCAATCAGAATCTCCAAATAACATACATCATCTAGGATATTGTTATCAGTACGGAATAGGAATTGAAAAAAATGAAATTAGAGCATTTCAGTTATATAAAGAAGCAGCTGAAAAAGGCCATATTATCTCAAAATATGATCTTGGAAGATGCTACCAACATGGAGTAGGAACTGAAAAAAATGAAATTAAAGCATTTGAATTATATGAAGAAGCAGCTCGAAATGGTTATATTATTTCAAAGTATGATCTTGGAGAATGTTATAAATATGGAACAGGAACTGGAAAAAATGAACCTAAAGCATACGAATTTTATAAAGAAGCAGCTAAAGAGGGTCATGTTACCTCAATATATCAACTTGGAGAATGCTATAGATATGGAATAGGAACTGAAACTAATGAGGCTAAAGCATTTAAGTTTTACAAGGAGGAAGCTAAAAAGGGTCATATTACTTCGATATATCAACTTGGGCAATGTTATAATTATGGAATAGGAACAGAAATAAATAAAATTAAAGCATTTGAATTTTACAAAGAAGCAGCTGAGAAAGGGAATCTTGATTCAGTAAAACAGCTTGGGATATGTCATCAAGTTAAAATAGAAACTAAAACAAATAAAATTAAAGCATTTGTATCATATAAAGAAGATGCTCAAAAAGGTCATACTAATTCAATACATGAACTTGGAGAATGCTATCAATATGGGATAGGAACCGGAAAATATGAAACTAAAGCACTTGAATTTTACAAGGAAGCAGCTCAAAAAGGTCATATTACTTCAATATATGAACTTGGAAAATGTTATCAATACGGAATAGGAACTGAAAGAAATGAAACTAAAGTATTTGAGTCATATCGAAAAGCAGATAAATTAGGTAATTCTGGTTTATTACACAAATTTGGAGAATATTATCAATATGGAATAGGAACCGAAATAAATGAAGTTAAAGCGTTTAAATTTTACAAAGAAGCAGCTGAAAATGGTTACGTTACTTCAATATATGAGCTTGGAAAATGTTATAAATATGGAATAGGAACTGAAAAAAATAAAATTAAAGCATTTGAATCATACAAAAAAGCGGCCCAAAGTGAACACATTGATTCACTATATCAACTTGGAATTTGTTATCAATATGGAATAGGAACTGAAAAAGATGGAACTAAAGCATTAGAATCATATAAAAAAGCGGCTCAAAATGATCATATTGATTCGCTATATCAACTTGGAATTTGTTATCAATATGAAATAGGAATTGAAAATGATGGAGCTAAAGCATTTGAATCATATAAAAGAGCGGCTCGAAATAGTCACATTGGTTCACTATATCAACTTGGAATTTGTTATAAATATGGAATAGGAACTGAAAATGATGGAGCTAAAGCATTTGAATCATTTAAGGAAGCGGCTCAACATGATCATATTGATTCACTATATCAACTTGGAAATTGTTATAAATATGGAATAGGAACCGGGATAAATATATTTAAAGCAAATGAATTATTTACAAAATACTGTAAACGTAAACATAGTCTCAATAATATTCTATCAAAATAACAATTTTGATCCATGGGATTTCAGTTGATTTCCGTATGAATTCTTTATTAACGAGGTTAATAAGAGGGTAGGGTAAAGGAAGAAATTGTAAAGGGAGGGCTTAAAAAAGGAAGGAGAACGAAGGAAAGAAAAATATTTGGTTAGGGTTAAGATCTTTTAATTCGAATTAATTTATAATTATCTCTAATTTAAATTTATTGTTTTATTTATTTATTTTTTTTTACCACTCCAACTCAATTCTTCGTTTAACATAACCTCCAGTTTTCAGAAAAATGGGGAGAAAAAAATTACGTTTAATTTAGGCCAGAATTATGCAAAATTATAAATAATTATTACTAATCACATGACGTATTTATAACTCTGGCCGAAATTACGATAATCCTAGACACGTTAAACAAAGAATTGGCTTGGTCAATCTTTTTTTTATATATATTCATATTTGGTTAATCAGTTAATATAGATAATATATGCAATAAACTATTTAATGGCTAGTGCAGTATAAAAGAAGATTTGAAATATTTTTTCGTGATTTCGATGTGATATAATAATTAATATTTTTTAAAAAAAAAAAAATTTTTAATAAAAAACAAACATTTCAAAATTATTTGCTCAGGAAAAAAATATTTGAATCATAAATTGTTCTACATGAAATAAATTTACTTGCAATTACCTAAATCAGTTGAGGAATTGTCAAAAGATTTATATTGGCATAGATTTAAAGAACGGACGACAAATTATATAATAGTAATAAAGATTTCGCACGGAATAAACATGAAAATATAAAACACGGATCAACATTTTTTACGGGGAGGAAAATCTCGAATAGCATTGTGATTAATAGATCAGATAGCAAGAAAAGTTGCTAGCGAACAACGAGGAAAAATTGAATCAGGTATTTCAGAAATTTAATATGTTAAGTCAAACGAAAACAAAAGACTTAGACTAGAGCAAATGAATATTGATAAAGGATAACAAGAAATTAACGCTATTGATTCAAAACGAGAAACAATGTAATAATAAATATGAATTAACTATTTATTCGCAAGCTCAGCAGTGTTGGCTTTCTTGCAAATGCGCAAAATAATTCATATCTATTAATGTCTCATTGGAACATTCGTTTGTCTTCAGTTGAGTAGCACTTCTTATACTGTTGATACGTCAACTTCATTTTTGTTTATTCTTGGAGATAGTTACAGGTTAGTATTACGGCGAAAGAAACCTACATATAATTTAGAACTAGCATATAAGTGCGATAAAATATATAAAATATGATTTTGTTATAATTTATAATGATTTATGTAATTTATTCATGATTCATGATGCATATTTAGCCAATAGTCTCAGATTACTCCATATTCAGATTAATCACGAAGTATACAAAAGTATATAGACGCGGTTTAACTCTCAGGATAAACATACTTTAACAATCTCAACTCTCCCAAGCAACTTTCTTACACTAATAATTGTCTAGCCATATAACTGTTGATAGCTATTATAATAAAATGGTACATTTAAATTTAAAAACTTATCTCCAATGAAGTCTTTAACAGCCAAGAAAAAGTAATTATCAAAGACTAGGGATGGAACGGTCGGTCATGGTCGGTCATCGGTCGGTCATAACCGGTCAAGAACCTTTGACCGACCG
>JADRCO010000812.1:0-26149 GCA_021464525.1 Rhizophagus sp. LPA8_4_AMF
TTAAAATTGATACTTATTTTAAGTATATTTTAAGTATAAAAACTTTTCATAGGGTATAGTAGAATCTTCAAAATAGTTTACATATAAATTTTACCTTAAGTTTACTGATACCTCTATTAGAAGTAAGCGGGGTCCTATAGTAATCTTAAAATGTTGATTCAAATTATAGATGGCCTTAAAATTGCTTTTTTTAATTTTGGCTAAAAGCTAAAATCTGAAATGCCAAAATTGTTTTTTTAGTTTTCAAAATTAATTTATTTAATAGCCAAAATTTTGTTTAAGTTTTTTTGAATTCTTTAACTTAAAATACATTAAATTATTTAATTATTTTATAATTATTTATATAAAAAATATTAAAAAATATCATAATGCCAAAATTGCTTGCCAAAATTATTTTTATGAAAAATTAATTTAGAAGCCATCTATAGTTCAAATGATATAATTTTATTTATGTTTTAAATAAAAATTGATTAATAATTAAGGATGAATTTATAAATTAAAGATAGATTTGTAAAAATTTGGATAATCTGTGAAATTTTTGAATACAGATTAACATTTGAATTAACTTCAGCTATTCTAATTGAATTCAGATAACTTTTTAGATATAGTAGGATCAGACCATTATGTATAATATCTAATAATTACATACATATTGGATATCTAAAATGTATAACATTTATGCAAAAATTTAGGAATATACTGTATATTATAGATATCATACATATTTTACATATATATAAGGAGTAAAAATATCAGTTATATATTATTGGATATCAGGTAAATATTTGTATATTTATTAGAAAATGCTGATAAGTATTCTATAAGTGTATCAATTATAAGTATTTTTTATATTAGAATAATATTTGTAATAATAATACTTATTAAATTGATATACAATCAAACCTTTATATACGATATATTGGAGCTCATATGAAAAAATTTAAAAAATATCATTATATCAAATTATACTGATATTTATATTCCTTTACATATAGTGAAAATATAAATTTTATTAGTATATCAAATTTTTAATAATGTATCGGTATATAGTGCTTCAAGACCGGTCTTCAAACCGGTTTCAAACCAGTTTGACCTAAAGAAACCAAGACCGGTTTAACTAATATTTCCTTTTTAGATAAATTAAAACCGGTCTGACATGCCAAACCGGTTTAAAATCTTATTACAGAGAATTTTTTCCAAACCGGTCTCCAGTTAAAGTGGTCTGAAACCGGAGACCGGAAACTGGTCTTGAAGCACTATCGGTATATCAAATATTGGTAAATCGAGACTATATATTAAATATAATATTTATTAGAAGAACTTTTTCCAGTTATATTTTTTTATTAATTATTTTTTTTTAATAAAATTTTTATTTTTTGTTTATTTTCTTTATAATAAATATACTTTAAATTTTAATAATATACTTTTATTCCTTACTCTAAAAATTCAATTATCTTTTATTTTTTCATAATTTTTTTTTATTCTGTTTTTTAGAAAAGTAGTAAACTTCAACTTTTTTTTTCTGGAACTTTGGAACATACAGTATCTTTACAAAGAATTACTTTTATAATTAAACTTACATCTGAGGATGGTTGAAACTACTTTCTAATAGTAATAAAATATTTTTTTTGGACAGACATGAAAAGACTAAACAAAACCTTAGAAGATAAAAATTTTCTGTATTTTTTATGAATATACTAATAAATTAATGCATTATAATATACTAAAAGACCTTTTGAATACTCTCATAATCTGTCTATAAAATACATTTTAAGCCTGGAATTTTGTCTAAAATTAAGCAGCATTTTGATTATTTTCTTATCCTTTACCTTAATACATCTTCAAATTATTTTTCTTTTGCCAGTATAAATAAACACCCATTTTTTGATGAAATATATGGGGTAAATGCTAAGAAAAGGGCCTAAATGGTTAAAAAAATTTTTTTTTAAATAACAAATGTTCTGAATCAAATGATCAAATTTGAATCTATTTTACTTAAGAACTTTTTTTTGAAAAAATTTTCAATTTAATCCCTTTTCTCAGCACTTATCCCATATACCAAATATGGAAATTACCAAATTGGGAAGGCAGTTCTATGATTGTAGAAAGATCTTCTGACAATTTCCTAGACAAATTTTTTCTTAAGTTAACAATAAAAATAAATATATCATTTTTGTATCATCTTTAAATAACCTAATAGTAGATTTTAATATTATTTACAGTTTATGATCTAAGCTACTGATATTCTCTCATGGTATTAAAATAACCTTTTATTTTTCTTTAAAATATATTTTGGAATTACCTTTGGTGGCTTATTTACATTTATCTATATTTGGTACAAGGCTTAAAAAACAGGGACAAAGACTTTTAAAGATATGGGCAGGTGATTTTATTTCTTTTTTTTATTATTTTATTTTGGATTTTACATTTATTATTTGAATTGTTTAGAGAGTAATACTTATTACGTAATTATTAAAGGGGGGAGGGGATAGTCAAAATCTTACATTACACTTAATAAAATCATATATTTATAATATAATAATTTGATTGGCTGTTAAATCTGACAAGGGGAGAGAGGGTAAGTTTATATTAAATTAAATATTACGTAATATATGTTATTGTCCTTATGATATTTTAAATGGGTTTTTAGGATGTTATATAAAATTTTTTTTACACTTTTTTTTTTGTATCTATAATTTTTGTTTTATTTTAGAAGTTATGAGAATCCTTTGTTCAGATTTTATATAAGTATGAGAAATTACTATTCATAATACCAAAACTGATAACTGGCATTATAGGATGTAGAGTATATAACAGCAAAAAAATTTCATATGGAAAATCTAAGGATCCTTAATTATTGTGATAATTCAAAGTTATATATAAGATTATGATTTAAATTACTGTATACAGGCTATAGATGCCACTCAAATAATTTTTAAATGTTATAAATATAATTTGAGATGTGCAAATTCATTCAGTTTACATATAATTTATTAGGTAAATTGCTAAAATAATTTGGTACTTTTATTATATGTTCAAATTGATTTTAGGATTTAAGTGACATCTATAACAGTAATAACACAGGTAACAATATTCTCATATGAATTAGCAGTATATATTGTTATTTTTGTTTCTTTTTTCTTCTTATTTTACAGTAGCAGGTCCTTAAGATTTTTAGTACAAATTGTAGGGCTATTTGGCTAAGAATTCAATATTTTACATATAGGTACTTGCATAAGCTGAATTATCTTCTAACAGTGCATATATAGAGGATCTTTATGAATGACAGTTGGTTTATTGAATACTTATATTAATTTAATCATTTAGTTATTTTTACTTTAATTGTATTAGATATTTTTTGTATTGAATTAATAATCTAATAAATGCACTGTAGAATTAAATTTTAAATTTGAATTTGAGTTATATATATATTCTTCAGGATTCTAATAAATTAATGACTAGTAATTTTATAAATAAAAATTTTTTTTTGAGAAATTTATTAGTCTGATCCCAATTAAATATAGTATAATCCAAAAAAAAAAATTTTTTCTTAGTTTATAAACCTAAATATTTTAAAAAAAATCAAAAATTATATTAAAAAAGTTTAATTCAAAATCCTAAATATTAATAAAAAAAATTCATTCTATTTCAATTAAATATACAGTAATCATATGATCAGAAAATGAAATTTTTTTTCTTTAACCTAATCTAAATATTAAAGAAAAAATAAATAAAATAATTATACTAAAAAAAGTTCAACTTAAACATTAATAAAAAAATTGTTTAATTTAATCGAATACAATATAATTCAAAAAAATAAATTTTTTTCTTTAGTTTAATCCAAAAATTAAAAAAAATTAAAAAATTATACTAAAAAAAAGTCTAACCTAAATATTGATAAAAAAAAGTCTATTACAAATGTTAATAATAAAAAAAACAAAAATTATACTAAAAAAAATAATTGTTTAATCTCAGATAGGATTCTATTTACTTATATATAATAAAGATTTTTATAAAAAATTCAAATTTACTGTAATTTCATATTGGTTAACTGGTCTAAAAAGGAAAAAAAAACATAATAACTTAGTGTGATATTTCCTTTTTTATATAATTTATCTATATACAATCAAAACTCGATATAATGAACCTTCTGTTCAGGTAATTTTAGGTCGTTATACTGAGAGTTTGGTAAAACAAATATTTTCATTATATTGAACTTAATATGTAAATTTTTTATAATTCAGTTTATCAATTTTTTATTTATAAAACTTGAGCTACAGATAAAATAACATGCTTATTTGTAGATATAATGATAATAAAAGAGTTAATAAAAGGGGTAAAAAATTTGTTTTGTAATTTTGAAATATTTAACTTACATCTGTTATTTTACTATCTTTGGTAAAGATCGATAAAAAATCAGCATATAGAATAAAAAAAAATTTTTTTATAATAATGATCAGTATATAAAAAAAAATCAGTATCAGCTTATTGCAAATAATACAATATAACTGGTTTACAGCTTAACGTTAGTATAGCTATATCGTGAAATTTATAATAAAATCAGTATATAGTAGTAAAATTAATTATACGTAAATTTGGTTTGGGAAAAAAATTGGTATAAGTCAGAATCAGTTTATCCTGAATCGTTATATCAAGTTCTGACTGTATAATAGGATCTTTAAAATTTATTACATATAAATTTTACTTTATGCTTCTAGTGATCTTTATTAGAAGTAAGTAAAGTTTTTTCCAGATATAAAAAACTGAAAAATTAGTAAATTAATTTTTAAATTTCAAGCAAATAATAATTAATTATTTTAAAATTGTGGCTGACCTGACTTAGTGATAGGTTTCTAAGGTTTCTTATAGAGTCTGATTATAGTAAGGATGTAGGTTTGATTTTAACTACTACTGAAAATTAAAAAAAATATGATTGTATAAGTATAAACTATATATCTTGAAGATTAATGATTATTAGTACAGTTAACCCTTGATATAGTGAACCCTTGATATAGTGAATTTTAAATACACTTATAATTAATTTACCTTCGTTATAGTGAAGTACCCAATCAAATTGCTTAAAATCTTTACTATAGTCTTATAGTAAAGTTGAAGTCCAAAACTTAGGGTTCACTATATCAAGGGTTGACTGTAGATTATTAATACTGAATACTTAGGATTGTTTACTATGTTAATGTGATCATGTACATGATCATTAGTCTGAAAGATCTTAATGGATAATTCTAAATGCAATCTAGCAGGCCAATGCATACTTTCTATTAGACTTTTCTAAACAGTCAAGAGGTTGAAATCAACAGTAGATCATAATATATTATCAATGCATAATCTCTACAGTATCTGATATAGCACTGCCTTTGAATAACATGTGGTTGAGTATGAATGTGAAGTTAGAGATAGGGAGTAAAGCTCTTATATATTTGACGTACCTTAAATGGTACTTACAAGGTTAGCCTATAATAATACTGAGCTGGGTAATATGGTAATGCTATAATCTTAGATATTGTTTATTTAAATTTTATTACTTTGCAATTTTAAAAAGTAAAAGCAGAAATTATTAATAGAACTCTTTCTTATAATCCTCTGAATTACAAATTTGTGAAAAGAAATTTTATTTTTCATAATATCCTTTATTAAATATGTCTAAAAGTACTTTGAAACTAACTTTATAAGAGCTCCTTTCCTATTCTAAGTTTAAGTGTTGGCCTCTTTTACTACAAAACCTAGATGAAAATGAAAAACAGGACTTTAGCTATGAATGAATACCTTATAGAAGAAATCTTTTACAATACTAATAAACTCCTTATGTTTGTTTGCTTATAATCTCTGATTAATAAGATAGAACAGAAATACCTGAAAGACATATTTAAGCAAGAATATGAGGCGAAAATAGAAGACTATAATAAAACTGCTTCTTCTATCAGGCTTAATAATAGCTATATCAAAGCTATCATTTTCAATACAATTATGGACATTATTCTACATACCTATGCCATAGGCAATAAAACTGAAAATGTAAATATAACTCAAGATATAGATAGTAACAATAATCCTGGATTTGGACAGTAAATCTCATTTACCCTGACGCCAATCTCAATATGGTAACTGCAGATGGTGATGAGCATCAATCAACAACTGACACACCTCCTATTAATAATAATGATTTATTTATACCATGATGTTTAAATCAAAAAGGAAATGTGAGAGGAAAAAAGCTAAAGCTCAAGTTGTATCTGCAGTTAAACAACAATAAAGTACTGTCGGTTATATTAAATACATAAAACGCATCTTCCTCCATTATATCACGGGATAATAAACCTTTGCCTAAAGGTAAACAATCTGCTAAACCTGTTGACAAGACCAAACTTATCAACACCAAAGGATCAGCTTTTAAGAAAAGATCAAAAGTGACCAAACTCAGCAAATAGGATGCTAATTACGTAATTATTGGATATGAACTAGAAGGTCCAAGTTTTGCTTATATACGAGATATTATCATCTATAACATTCCAATAACTTGAATTATGTAACAATTTTTTTATAAGCTTGTTTTTTGAAGAAAAATAATTTCACTCAGCCATAAAATACAGAAAAAGTATTTAACAGTATAAACTAAGATTGAATTATTACTGACTGCTTACCAAGCCTTTGATAATAACACTTGGATTACACCTCAGGGACTATTTTATAAGATAGTTTTCAGCATCATGAAATTTGAAAGAACAAAAATGGAGAGAACTCTTTTAAGCTGCGGTCTATGATATTTCAGAGTTGATGACCTATCTCATGCTTATTATTGATGGTAACATCCATTCCTTTCTATGTGAAGCTAATGTGAAAGTATATAAGCTAGTAAAACTTCCAGATGACACTATTAAATTGATCACTTTCTTTGAATCATGGGACAACCTTACTTTTACAATTGGAAAGAAGATCAAATAGTTGGATTAGGATCTCAAATAGGCTTACCATACCATTCTGACGTTCCTTGCTAGTAGAAGAAAAACTAATACTAACCTTTTCCTACCAAATACCAATCAAATAAAGAAGAATCTGAAGGTTATATATAGTCTTTGGATCAAATACAATACCTATTAAACCAAAAACTTCAAAGAAAAAGTTGAATAACAATTCTGAAAACAAAGAAAAGAAACCTAAAATACCATCAACCGATAAGACTTTTCAATCCCAGTCAAAATACAGCAAGAAGGTTTTATACGTAGAGATCAAGTCGCTGAAAAAGACATTTAAGAAGCTTATCTTAGACTGAACTGCTTTCGCCTTCAGCCATTTTCTTGGCTCCCTATAGACTAGTGGATGGACAGTTATAGTTTAGCAATTCTAGGCATAAACCTCTGTTCTTTTTCTGCTTGCATAGTTTTAGTTTATTTTATTTATTTTTCTTTTTATTTTTATATTTTCTTTATTTGTTTTCAGTTTAGAATTTTTCTTTTATTTTTTTCATTTCTTCAATTGCCAGCATGACTTAATATCTATAGACCATAAGGCCTTTGTGGACTAAGAGCACTTTTATTACACATATCGGTCACTCATGTAAGAAATATAGCTAGATAGTGTACATACAGGTCCTCAAGTGGATGGCAGGTAGTTTATTAGTGACTGAGGATGAGTTGAATAACGAACTCCAGAGATATTTGCATGTAATTCTTATGACTAGTGTTCCTAACGGGTCAGATCAGGTCAGGTCAGATCAAAATTTTGGGTTAATTTTAAAGTACTATTTATACAGCAATTCAAATTTTTACAATACCTTCAATTGTATTATTTATATTATGCAGGACCATGCGGGTCAATGTGGGTCATTTTGGGTTGCATATTCAGAACTCTACTTATGACTTTCACCCATACTAATAAATGCGTTGTTAAATATTAAAAAAAAAATTAAAATAAAAGTGAAAGCACATTTCAGTAATACTAATAATGATTGGTGAATTCATTAATTTATTTCTTTCATAATTATAATTCTTTACCTCTTAATTTCATATTCCAACATTTCTACAATTACTTATTTTCTTTTGTAAAAAATTTATTATTGAACCAAATCTTTAGAAATTCATTACTACCTCTTTCTGTAATATTAGTTTTGAAAATTTCTTTATCTATATAGAAATTCTTATTATATGAATTTGGATGTGAATTGTAAAACTACTTTCTTTATTTTTAATAATGATAAAAATTCTACATCAATCTTCTTTTATAGCTTTAATGAAAGAATTTACATGTTTTTTCAACATTTTGGTGATTTACCTGATTTTTATTATATGATCTTACACATTTTACACTATGGTCCTATCATTTTATCATCAATTAATTTAATTTTATTGATTTAATTAAAGGAGTAGTTCATCTTTTTCTGTTTAACTTGATCAATTCTTTTATTAAAAATTAATCTATTACTTGACAAATTTTGTCTGTTTTCATCAATAATATGTATATAAATGTTAACAAAGAAAATTTGGAAATTACATTGTGAGTGAATGTTGGTAGATGTATTACATGCAGGAATTAATAAAAAATTGCAATGAAAAAAATATATTCTATTTCTCAATTACCCACTAATTCTAGATCTTCTTTTTCTAATTTTACTATTTTAGGAATAGTTAATAGTATAAAATTTGGAGGGGATTGGTTACAATATGATTAACTGTCATAGTATTCCTTTCAAAACTAATGCTGTACCTTCAGGTTTAAAACATTCAGTTTGGGTGAATGCTTATGGCAAGGTTGGGTTTGTCTGTCTAGGTAGTTTACTATGGTAGAAATAGGGAGCTAGTAGTTTTTTTTAGTTTGTATTTTTTGTATCAATGGTTTTTTTACTGTTTAATAAATTGACTTACAATCTTAGCATAAAAAAAGGATTTTAATAAAAATTTATATAAATTCACCACTGGTGAGTGTAAAATTAATTCCTGAAAAAATTTAAATTTTAATATAATAAGTATAAACTATATAATATGATAAAGGTGTAAATGCGCTGCGAAATTAAAAAAAAAGGATAGTAATTTTTACCCCTTGGTGAATTTTACCCTTGTCAGTTAGTGAATCATATGAATTATGCCAGTTTTGCATAATGATTAGCCTTATTTGTGTTATGAATTGATACCAAATTTGGTAAAGATAAAAAGTTTAAAATACTGCATTTACAAAGATATGCTTATTACTCAAAAGACATAAATATATCGGATTGAAAAACATAAACCTTCTTAACGTAAAGTGCGCAAAAAAATAAAAGCTCAAATTTGTAAGTGGTATATTAATCAAATTGCCAAAAAATAGTCTTAAATTTAGATTGTTGTAATTTAAAGGCATGAATTTGAACTCGATATGAATAAAAACCGAAAAAATTTGTGATCACTCTCCCTTACGCCAAAAATGGGTTTATATGATGTCATAAATTATAATGCAATATTGACATCATTCGTTTGTTATAAAATCCCAACTTTTTTCCTCAAGCTTTCTGCAACTTAACGTTAATAATGTCCAAAAATTCCGACGCAGATTCACGAGTAACTTCAACGAATTTGGCTCAAAGGACAGACAAATTACTGTTTCACCAAATTCGTCAAAAGGGAAGCAAAGATATCTTTGCTGACTACATAATACTCCTTCGAACGATTCCAACGAAGGGTTTGCCACCAACTGATAAGGAAGAACATAAAAGGAAGCTTGAAGAAACGTGCAGAAAAGTTATATATAGTCTAGAACAGGCTGGTCTTCAAGCTGAAGTTCGCAGAGGCTCTGACAAATTAATTTTTATATTTGTTCTCTGTGATTTACATAGGCTAAAGAGGGAGGTCGAAACCTCGAGGTATATTTTCAAAATAAATAATTTGACGTTTTTTATATTAGCTAATTTGTCATTATATCAATGAATGTAGAATTAATGACTGGTTTGCAGGTGTTCGTGTAAAGGATATTCAAGATGATAATGAAGTCGAAAACGATGAGCCTCTACCAGACTCTGAACGATTACGTCTAGTATATGAAATTATAACAAAGCCCGTACAAGAAAAAGGTGCTAGTATTAATCCTGGACTTGGCGAGTTTGAATTGGTTGAGAGTATATTGCTTCTTCAAGATGATGAATACAATGAGGTTTAAAGCCTATAAATTAAAAATAACAAATTTTTTTTTTCTCTTTAATTAATTGCGACTTTTAATTTATCACATCCTAATAGGAGTGGATAAAGACTTGGTCAACCAAGTGGATAATCGAAAAAGAAGATCTGTTTAGATTAAGAAATCATTTTGGAGAAAAGGTATTCAAACATATTTATTTCACAAGAATTAATGTGTGAGGCTAATAAGTTATTATTTATTTTATAGATTGCATATTATTTCGCTTTTCTTCAATACTATTGCGTTTGGCTCATTGTGCCATCAATTGTTGGTCTATTTACTTGGTTAACTTTATCTGAATATTCCATCTTCTATGGGGTCTCAATTGCCCTATGGTCCATAGTATTCGTAGAATTTTGGCGACGAAAGGAATATGAGTTATCCGTCTGGTGGGGAGTACGTAATTACTCTCGCGTTGAACGTTGCCGTCCAACTTTTCAAAAAGAATATTACATTTCAGATCCCATAACTGGTGAAAATAAGCCTTATTTTTCTCCATGGAGAAGATGGTTACGAAGAGCTGTCGCAGCTCCAATAATTATTATGTTTAGCTTAACATTATCTGTGACATTACTTTTCTATATCTTACTTAATGTTATAATGTCTGACTATTATAATGGGCCATTTAGAGAAGAGTTGGTATGTGCAATTTTGTTTGTCACTTCATTGGGATGCTAATAAATTTTATATCGAAAAATTTATTACAGATTTATCTACCGACTGTAGCTTATTGTGCCTTAGTTCCTACGCTAAACATGTTTTACACAAAGATTGCACGGCGTCTTAACGAATATGAAAACTATGAGACTGAATCCTATTACGAATTTAACCTCTCTCAAAAGATTTTCATATCAAATTTTCTTATAGGAAATCTTTCAATTTTCTTTATTGGCTGGATTTATATTCCTTTCAATTACGAGATTGGACAATCCTTTGGAAGATTTTTTGAAATATTTGGGTTATCACTCACAATTGAACCTGCTGGGCCAGAAAGACTGATGAATGAATTGAAATATTTTGTTTTGACTGGTCAAATTATGAGCCTTTTCATGGAAATTGTATTACCCTATTTACTTCGAGCTGGGGCAGTTGGGTTTAAGAAAATACAACGGACTACCACCAAAGATGATGCAAGAAACGAAGACGAGTCTGCATTTTTGAAGAGAATTAGAAAAGAAGCTAAGTTACCTGTGTATGATATATTTGAGGATTATGCTGAAATTATCACTCAGGTATTAATTTTATCATATTAAGTTTCAAACAATAAAATTTTATGTAAATGTTCGTTTTAATTTGAAATTTTTATATTATAGTTCGGTTATGTAAGCTTATTCTCTGTAATATGGCCATTAACACCAATAGCGGCACTTATCAATAATTTGGTAGAATTACGCTCTGATGCCATCAAGTTATGTGTACATACTCGACGACCAATACCACATCGTGCTGATAGCATTGGACCATGGTTGGAAAACTTGGTAGATTACATAATAATTCTTTTTTCTTCGTTTTATAATAAACTCTTACTAATAATTATATGTTGTACCTGTAGGAGCTACTTACTTGGTTATCAGCAATAACAAACCCTTCTTTACTTTATCTATATCACCCAACCTCAAAGGCATTTTCTTCTGCTTCGTTAATTGTTATGATGGCACTCATATTTTGTACTGAACATATTTTCAGTATTGTTCGCTATATTGTACGACAAATGATGTCTGCCATTTCAAGTTCTGCGGATGATTATATTAAAAGTCAGGAATACAATGCAAAGAAACGGTTACTGGAAAAGAGAGCACCTGCTCTTAAGAGACAAATATCAAATCAAGAGAAAGGAGGAACTTGGACGTGGGATAATGATCTTGAAGAATCTCTTCGTTCTGCTATCCACGACTATAAGACTGAATGAAAATTGAAAAGTCGATTTTTTATTAAATTTGTAAATAATGATAAATTAAGTTTCAATTTTGTGTGACATTGACTACATAATTATCTTGCAGAATTCGAATTTTGTAAAAAAAAAACTATTACATCTACTTTTTGGTCCGAAATATTTTTATATATCTTACATTTGATGAAACGGTGTTTTCGGTTTTATTAAGTTATTACTTTATGAGTTGAGGATCTGTACATGTTGACATGTTTCATTTTTATTACTTGATTCAAAGCTAAGCAAAGATAAACATTTAATAAGTACTACTTAGCAATTACACAAAGATATTTGGATATGATAGTTTCCAAACGTGTAAATTGATAATAAACCTAATAAATCCATATATGAATGAGTAAAATAAACAAAGTTTTTCATTAAAAACATTCTCTAAAAATATTAAATAACTAAAATTATAACAAAAAAACTAACTGGTATACATGCAACACTAATAGAGAATAAATAATTAGTCGTTCTATATTGTAATGTGATTTTTCTATCTATAATTGGATTATTAAACGTATATTTAACAACCTTAAGATTGATCAAAAATTTTCTAAAAAGAAAGAAAAATTGAATTAATTATTTAAATCATACTAATTTAAAATATTAAATTGCTTCTTACCTTTTCCATAAAAAAATCTAGTTCCATCCTCAAAACCTTGACTCCAAAGGTTACATTTCGTATGTAAGGTTTTACCAAGCGGTTTTGGCCCACAGAAGAAAACACCAATATCTGTTGCTTGATATTGATCTCTCATATTCGAGAAGATCTTATCCCAATTAGGACGACCAAAATGTGTTGGTGCGCGAAGACCTGTAATTGTATCTTTAACATTACCATCATCATTCACGAGAATATTTCCAACCTCCGAATGACGTAATCGACCCGTAAGATAAATATGTGTCTCAATGAATTGTTCAATGTCTTGCTCTTCAATAGCTGACAATAGTGATTGAAACCATTCGAAAGACTAAATTTCATTGAAAGAAAAGTATTAGGAAAATATATAAAGTAAAAAAAAAAGATTAAGAAAAATCTTACATCATAATCACGGCAAACCCAGAAAAAGTATACTTTAGATAATTTGGTCGATTTTGTAGGGTAATTAACGCGATACCAAATGCTTTTAAGAATACTAGCGAATGGTGTAACACCAATGCCAGCACCAACAAGCATAGCAACTTCAAATTTAAACACATCTTCAGAAGCACTTCCAAATGGACCATCAACCATAATTCTAGGTAAAATTTTTTGAAGTGCTGGGTTATTTGTTGAAATATCAATTCCATCATATTGACTCTTTATACGATCTTTATTTTCTTTACGAATTCTTAATTCCTCATCAAAATTGCATCCTAATTTTTTGGATAAAGCTTTGGTAAAATCACCAACAACCCGAATATGTACAGATATATAATCCTCTTCCGGTGCAGATGTTAAAGTAAAAGGATGCCATTCCCAAAGTGATACTTCGGGGCAGCTTAAAAAGATATATTGTCCAGCTTTAGTTGACATGGAAGGTTTTTTAATTTGTATTTCAACAACACGTGAAGGATGCATGACAACTTTTGAAATATATGATTTTTTTCGTGCACGAATTTCACGAAGAATACGTTCACTAATATAAATTACTCCTGAAGCTATCCAATATTTCCAGAAATTAGCAATACTATCACATTTTGGTTCTCTATCAGGCTGAATCATACAAAACGCTCCATGAAAGGCCCAAGCTCCAAAAAATGGAACGAAAAGATGATGAAAATACCAAAATCTATTAAAATGACTTCGTCTTGCACTTTCTCTTGCAGTAGCAACCATAATAATCAACGATATAAGCATCACATAGCCCGTTGCGCCAGGTCCCGTTTCGAAATTAAGTTTAAGCCATAATAACATTGGCGAAGGAGAAGCAATGGCTAGTTTTGCAAAATTAACCCAATGAGCAACAGTATGAACCACAGAGAAAAAAAGTAAAGACCAGCCAATAGCTTTATGAAATTCGATATTTTCATCGAAAGGTATGATGCTATTAAGAGGTGTTGCACGAATAATGGAAATTAAATTCCTACAAACAGGAAATAAAATCATTGCAGCATCAACATGAAGAACTAATGCGGCTGATCTTGCAATTGAATATGTTATGCCAAGGGCAGCTCTTGCTTGCTCCAAATTATCGCTATAAAAGTAATTGAGAAAAGCTAAAGCAAAGACCAAACCGTGAAGCGCTATCCATACTCCAAAAAATATGGCACGACCGCCTGGAATTGATAAATAATAATTAGAAAATATTACTTCCTTGATATGTATAATGCCTTTCTATCCTTCTTTAGATATACCTTCATTAATCATCCATGCTTGAAGTTTTTCAAATTTTGTAACTGGTTTTTTAACAGTTACAGCTGTACCATTGGTTGAGGCAAAAGGATCAAATTTATCAAGATTAGGTATCTTCTTTACGGAATCTCCTCTAGCTATTTTTCTTAATGAATCACCGCGTCCTACATTACCAGGATTATTTACTAAAAGTTTTTTTGAGGGTTGTCTTTGAATAACAGCATCTTCAGAATATGCTATACTATCATGTGTACCAACACTTGTAGAATAACTATCTCTAAAGCCTGAACTATCAACGTATTCACTCGTTTCTTCGTATTCACTCGTATATCGATCATTTTCACCATTAGACAAGTTCGGGTCGAAATATGGGTTATATCCAAGCGAAGAATTCATAGGTTTACTCATGATTTATTTATTCTCGGTTTTAAAGTTATTTTCTTTTTTAACCCTTGAAAAAGTGGGGTTTTATTATTTTCAAGTTATATTTTAAACAAGTATACACCAAAAATCACCCGGAATACACAGAAATGTTCTCGATAATAATAAACTCGGCCAGCCGAGAGACTTTATTAGAAGTAATGGGTGGTTGTAAATATCAAAATGATAAGAGTGTTAAAAAGAAATAAAAAAATTTATAGTGTGCTAGTATATAAATGGACAGTTATCCAAAAAAATAAATATAAAAACATGTTTGTTTATATTCATGAACCTGATAGCAAAATTTAGATTTTACGGGGTGCTAGTTGTTTCATTTTAAGTTAATTTAGGCGCAGTAATATAAGGAGACATTGTTCTAAATCGAGATAATATCTAAAAATTTACGTTTCATTTAATGCGATTTGTTCTTTGTAAATTTAACTGAAACAATTTGAACATCATACGATTTTTTTTTCGTAAATTTGTGCAACTATAGGCCAGTTCATAATTGTTTGATCGGCATTTTTGATTACCAATTTTATTGGCGATCAGACTTGAACCACCAAAATCATTGGTCGTTTTGGTCGATCAGCCACCCCAATTTGAACTGGCTATTTGATGATCGATCATCGATGTTGTGATCGACGCAAAAAAAAAGATGACTTCTGGTATGAAAGATAGCAATAATAGAACTACGATCTATGTTGGTACTATGAACATTACTATATTATTTTTTTTTCTTTTACATTTAACCACTACTTCTAAACTTATCTTCTAATCCTTAATACTTCTATAGGTGGACTAGACGATCAAGTCAATGAGCAAATCTTACATGCAGCATTTATCCCGTTCGGCGACATAGTAGAGATTCAAATACCACCAGATCCAGCATCTCGTATGTAACATTCTATGCTTAATCTCCCTTGTGAATAACTTATACGTTTTTTATGCATTTTAAATTATTTGTTAGATAATCAACATCGCGGATTTGGGTTTGTAGAATTTGAAGAAGCAAGTGACGCACAAGCCGCAATAGATAATATGAATTTATCAGAACTTTATGGTAAAGTAGTAAAAGTTAATTTAGCGAGACCAATTCGAATTAAAGATGGAAGTATGAGAGCAGGTAAAATATTGTATTTAGTCTTTAATGGTATTTCGATATTTTAAAGATTTTATTTATATAAAAAATATTATTTTAGTATGGTCCGAAGATGCGTGGCTACAAAAATACGCACTTAAATCTGCTGATCCGAATGTACCTTACGAATCAGATGAAAATGAAGGTGATAAGAAGCAACAAGAAGGGAAATCAGATGCAACACAAATGAAATCTTCCGAACAATAATTTTACAATCATTAAAATATATTATATTATATTCTATATTACGCTTGTCGTCCAGGCTTATAATTTACGTTGATCCAAAATTTTTATAATCCTGAGTAGTAGTAATTCTTTTATTTTCTTCATCAACACAAAAAATATCTTGTGTACTAAAATTAAGTTGATCACTTTCTTCTTTGAAATGAGGAGGACATTGAGAAATATTGTTATGAAGGTTAATTCCACGATTAATTAAATCATTAAAAGTAGTTAAATTACCCCAAAGATTAGTTACGGGTAATTCAGTGAAATCGGTTAAATGATTATTTGGCAATTCATCATATAAGGTAAAATCTTTCATTAAAGGTACACCAAATATAGTAACGGGTTCAGGTTTGTCTTTCCTAAGGTGAATATGTATTCCAATTTCTGCATGATTGGTAGAAAAACTAGTGAAGTTTTTAAAATTAGGATATAACATAACATAACTTCTTAAATAAATTAATTCAATAAAATATTTTTTCCAGGATTTTTTCCATTTAAATGATGATCTACTATTTGGTACGATGATTTCTTGTAAATGATAATTTGATTCATCGTCTAACCTTCTAATAAGATATTCATGAAATTCTTTCCAGATCTCAGGAAAATATACCGCGCCCCAACTACATGGTACTTGGGACAAATAAGGGGAGCGACTAGGAAATTTTGTTCCGTGAAATATAGATTCAGGATCGTATGGTCTACGACCAACCATATGCAACTCCATCTGTCTTTGTCCGTATAAACTTATACCAAATAATCTTTGATATTTAGCAGGACCATACCGATATTTTAATATAGTATATTTAACCCAAAGATAATAAAACGGAGATACCTCAACATCATCTTCTAATAATATACCATAATCATTATAATCATTTGGATAATATGATTCTACTACCGCAGGTAGTAAACCTCCTTGGACTACTCTATGACGAACATTTTTTGAGCCATGATTCCATAGAAATTTCGAGCAAAATTCTATTGTAACTGGATCAGCTCCTCTGTCCATATTTATTGTTAATGAAATATTATCATCACCAAAGTAATATGACGCGTTTAATGAATGAATTAATCGTGATAATGAATCTGCCCTGTTCTGTGTTATTATTTGCAATTGAATTTTTGGTTTATTCCAATTTTTTAATGAATAAAATGGCAAATCAATTATCAATCCTATTACGTATTCAATTTCTTCTAATGGTATTTTAATCACTGTAATGGTATTAGTATTCTCTATATTAAATTCTTCAATCGCCGATGAAATTCCTTGATTGATGATATCTTTTGTAATTTTAGTATAAATTAATATTTCAGGTTTTAAATATTCTATCATATGTTTAACATCATCATACACTTGATTTCTAATATCAGTATTATCATTCTCGAATGAATTGGTTCGAATGTTAAGATCATAAACATTTATATGACCACATGATGATTTCTTGTTTTTAATAATATTCCTTAATCTTGATGTATCTAATCCATGATCTTTTCCTGTTGTAATAACATTGACCGAATTATTACTTGTCAATGATAGTTTACAATATAGTGATCTAAAATATTTTTCTTGATAAATTCCATCAAGAATAAACATAATCTTATTTTGATTAGAAGATTCTTTTACAATTAATGGGTATCCACGCTCAATATAATGTGTCCAAGCAGCATTATTTGAAAATTCTCGTCTTAAGTTATTGCAAGTAACGGTTTGAATTGATACTGTACTTACATCACCCCATGATTCTTGATTAAATGTAGGAAGTATAATGGAAGGTATATTAGAACGATACCTAAGAACAAAACTAATCAAAAATTCTAATGGAAGATAGATGGCATCTTTATTATTCTCTTTAAATAAAGTTGTTAACCATTGTTTCTGTAAAAACCATATATTTGTTAACATATCAACCTGTTTTGATGTCCTTGAATATTTCATCATACCGTCATTAGAATATATAAAATATGATGAAATATGATCATCATAACAAGTCAATGAAACTTCACTTGGTATATTATTAAGATTTGCTCCCATAGTACCCAATAATGTATTGTTATATTCTTTTGTATTTGATATATAAAACATATTTTGTAAATATCGATTTCCTAAAATCACTCCGGAATTCAGCAACAATATATATTTTGTTTGAACTTTTTGTGCTATTTGTAAATATGCAAATGGACCTAAATTATCAATTTCTTTAATATATACTTGTACATAATTAATTAACTTTTTTTCTAGTAATAATTTATTTATATTGTCTACTTGTTCTGATAATGTTATTATCCAAATTGATTCGGGTTTAACTGTTTGAGAAAGGACCGCATCCAATTGTTTATCAATATTTCCATCATCATTTTCATCATTTTCATCATTTTCATCATTTTGATTATTAGCGTGAATAATTATTACTGTCACTGGCACTTTAGAATCTAATGTTGAAACCCAGGCCGATTTTAAATGTAATAATTCTATGTAAGTATGGCCACCTGTGTTTAAAGTTTCAAAGTAAGTGTGTAGTATAATCTCATTTTCACTGTTTATGTTATTATATTGCTCGGGAGAGTTTTGGTGATTCGGTATGATATTTAAGTAAAATATGGCAGAAAAGAAAAGTGAAAGTGAGATGAGAACTATATAACGAAATATTCTAGGAAAAGAACTTGTACGTAATAAATAACACGTTATCCCAGCACGTTTATTATAGGAAAACCGTGTTTGTGAACTTTCCTTATGATGCATTCTTTCCCAAAAATACCGTTTTCAATTAAAAGAAATAAAAAAGAGAGATTTAATTATTATTATTTCATTTTTGTATATGGTGCATGGTTTTAATGAAAGATCTTCGACATAATATCGCGTTATTTTGATGATCCCGTTTGTGTTAAATTCATAAATTCATTATATAATCACACGTCATAGCTATGATTCTATTCCGAATCGATTTAAAGATATTTTATTAAGGATTTGTATTTGGAATAGCCGAAATTTTCTGAAATATAATTTTAAATACAGTTTATTATTTATACTATCTTTTTTAATAGATTTTTACAATATGTAGATCTATAATTTGCGTTTACATATTTCCCGGCCTCATATAGATAGCCTTAAAATAGTTAATATATTTAATGAGTGACACGCTCTAGGAGATTGATTACTCATGAGAAAGGTCAAGGGGAACATTAGGTTTTTTTTCCCTTCGGGAAAAAAATCCTATTATTCCCACCTCCCCATGAAATAAATAATACTTATCTTATACTTATTAATAACAAATAAAATACACAAAGGTATTTAATACTCGCAATTGATTTTCTTAAATCCACAATACAAAATTTGCAAATTTATAATTTATTATAATTGAAATTACTTTTTTTATAAAAATTAATTATTGCTATAAAAAACATTTATTTTTTTTCCATATTTAATAAACTAATACAAAGTTATAAAATTAGTTTATTAATTATTAAATTTTTAATTACAAATTCCGTATATATATATATAACTCTTTATATACCAAAATATAGTTAAAGAGGTATTATCCCAAGAGGGTCTCTAGTGACATGTACTCTAATTTAGAGGATGATTATGTCTCAAACATTGATAGACTTATATAGACATATTGTAAAACTTGTATTTCTGTTATTTTATTCGTTCTTTAATAAAGTTTACAATATTTAGTCGCAAAAAAAAAAAAAGTTTTTCAATAATATTAAAGAATAAAAATCTAATTATAAATTATGCTTTTACTTCTACTTCCGAAAAAATAACGATATATTGTCTTCAAGTCTAAAATCGGGAGTGCTAATACTGAATTTGGATATATTCAGCCTGATAAACATAATTAGAATAATTTAATAATTTAATAATTTACAACGTCCTTTCACGAGGCTGTCTGATGACATAAAACGCTACATGCATTTATTTTAGGGTACTATAAATAAGATCTATTTTAGTTGTATTATTGTATTGCACACTAGTTTTACCTTTGCTAGTTTCAAGCATTCGCTTTTGCAAATTAGAATATTCAATAGCTTGACAAGAACAACTATCTTAAACTCTAAAATAATATGATTTCATTTGATGAAATAAAGATGAAGTTCGATTTAGTACCAGTAAAACCGTTCGCAACAGCGATAATAATAGCAGCGTTGTATACGGGAAGTCGAATTAATAATACAATACAATTTGGAGTACGCGCTTTTATTAGTATAATATTCTTATTAATATTTTCAGCTTATGGAAGTTTAATAGCGATTATATTTAGTATAATTGGTAAAAGAGGTTTAATTAATTTTGTTACAGCAAGGACTTACGGATTTTTTGCTAGCCTTGCTGTAGGAATTTCTTTTAAAGTACAAGGTGAAGAATATTTAAATACACGACCTGCCGTCTTCATATGTAACCATCAAGCTGCTGTTGATCTATTAGTGCTAGGAAGGATATTTCCTAAACATTGTGTGGTTGTTGGTAAAGCTTCTTTGAGATTTATTCCTCTTCTTGGAATGTTCAGTAAGTGAAAGCCTTTTTGATCTGGTGATACATATCATAGGATTTGCATGGTGACTTACGCCGCAGTTAATTTTTAATTAGTGTCACTTGGTCATGCGGTATTTCTTGATCGAAAAAATCATGGTAGTGCAGTACAAGCATTAACAAATGCTGCAGATGAAATAAAGAAACAAAACACAAGTGTATTTATATTTCCCGAAGGTACAAGAGCAAGATTACAAGAAGCAGATTTATTATTATTTAAAAAAGGAGCTTTTCATATGGCTGTACAAGCAAAAATTCCGATTGTACCTATTGTGGTTGCTAATTATAGCGATAATTATAATTCAAAACGTAAAATATTTCGTGGTGGTGAAATTAACATCAAAGGTATTTGATTAATTATTAAAAAGATTTACGAGAAAAAAAAATTGGTTTAACTTAATTTATTTCTTTTGTAGTGTTACCACCGATTGATGTATCAAATATTAGTATAGACCAAATAGATACATTAACAAATTCTACGCGTGAATTAATGTTGAAAACATTAAAGGAGATAACTCCATTGCATCTAACTCAAAATAACAACACCAAGTCCTCAATCAATAGTTACACGAATGAAAAGACAGAAGAACATTAAAGAAAGGAATTAACAACATAAATAATAAGCGTAAGTGTTAATAAATTAGGATATTTCAGTTGATTTGAAGTTTATTTGCGAAAGTGATTAAAATCAATATGATAGATCTAAGTTAATAATAGTTTATTGAGATCATTTACTTATTTTACTGTAATATTATTTAATATTAGTATAAAAATTCTCAATAACAGTTCCTTTATCATAATTTTCTAATCCTAATTTTCTTAACTCTTTTACTTTAATCACATTTAGGTGTGATATAATAATGATGGGTTTTTATTTCATATACTGTAGAAGCTATTATATAATGGAAACAGTGATAAATAAACATAGAAATATTATTTTATTCATTAATTATTAGTATTTATTTGAACATTTTGTAAGGATTCGGATTTTATTAATTCATATTTTATTAATTCATACTTAGGCCGGGCCAACTCAATTGTTTGTTTAACATAAGTGAGTCGATTAGGAGGAGGGGGAGGGGAGAGATAAAAATAATACATATACGTAAAATTTTTTTATATAGTATAATCCAGATTTTATATTTACAAATGATTAAATTTTACAACTTATTTTATTTTATTTATAAGCGAAAAATCCATTTCATAAATTTTATTGATCATTTCCATTTTTAATACCATTTATTACAACAAATCAATATTTACATATTTATTTACATACATATTTACAAATTTATAAATTGTCTATCCATGCTTACGACGTTTAGAAGGACGTCCATTAGTTTTAATTTCTCCTTTAGTATAGAATTCTTTTCCATTTTCCTGACATTCTTCACAAAGGATAAATTTGCTTAAAACGTTCTTTCAAAAACTGTGAAGTTACCAAATCTTCTCTCTCCACATAATAACAAATTGGATAATTGCCTGATTTGCGGCTTGAATAATACAGTATTTCGATCGGTGAATCAAAACTGATTCGGTGCGCACGAATACATTTTCTTTCAAATAATGTCATCAGGAAAAATTGGCACACCGCAAGAATATGAATATGAATCCAGTGCTCGCTGATAATAATCTTGTTTCTCACAAGATAATAACATTCATTAAAAAATAAAGAAAAAAATCTCTCGAATTTTACTTTCAAAATGGAGTCCAGAATAGGTTCCAGTCATGTATGTGATTTGAGCGGTTTTTCGAACCGATGCTAAATTTATGAACTAAAAATCCTGTTAGTAATAAAGGAGCACCGTTTGTTTAGGATAAAAAAAGCAAAGAATAGTTATAAAAATTCGGTTTAAAATATGCACCCCCTTTTTTGTGTGCCAGGTTGGTGGCGCATGCAATTTTTTTTAAAAAAAACTAACTTAAGACCTTTTCCTTTAAAACAAAGCCTTTAAAACTTCAAAATAGGCGTATTTTCACCTGCCCTCCAAGTTTACTTAAGGGTTGGAAGAAGGTTATAAACGCCGTTTTTAACTTTAAATATAAACGATTGATTTTTCGTCTTTGCCGATCATTTCCAAATATGGATTTGACGAAAAATTGATATTTTGTAGAATTTTACAAAAACGATGTTTGAAACCACCTTTGTCGTTCTAATTAAATTTGCAGAGCAGCCAAAATTACATATAGTTAGTAATATTTAAAGGCTATATGCTAATATATGTTATGAAATTTTTTTCTCACATATTTTTTTGCTGCGCCATATATGAGCCATCAATCTGGCACACAAAAAAACAAACTATCGTTTGATGGCCAATCAAAATTTTCTTAATTGATCTTCATCACTTGACCTACCTGAGTCTTAAATTTGACGCATATAGCATCATATTTTACTAAATGGAAACCAAAGTAGGAACCGATGAAGAACCAAAATAGAACTAGAGCGGTTCCCATCTTTAATCCAGAACTGCACCTGGACCTACAAAAAAATAAGAATGAATGTCAGTAAAAATATTCGTTAAATAAAATAAAAATTCTATCACATCTGGAAGTTGATAACCTATAAAAGAAAATCAAAACATTAGTCAATATTTTGTTTAAATAAATATAAAAAAATAATAACTTGAAATTTTACCTTCAAAATAGCAGCAGCGTAGTCTGGTTCCTACAAAAAAATAAAAATGAAATGTTAGTATGTTTCATCCCTTAAACTGTTTTACTGGCAAATTTGCCAGTAATAATAAAATAGAATTTAACTTGAAATTTACTTTACTAAATTTTTTTACAATAAACTTTGATATCTTTTAAGTAAAAATTAAAAAAATTGGATATTAAGTATATGAATTTTGCCATTCTTAAAAAAGAAAGATTGACAATTTTTTTGTGAATCTGTTAAAAAATTTTAAAGTATTAAAGTAAAAGTTTCCATATATCAAAGTTAAAATCAGCATTTAAAATATAACTTATATATATAAGTAAAGTTGTAGAGAGAGACAAAATACACTTATTATGAAATATTCACATAAAATAGACCTCATACATAAGGAGTATATTCAGGTTAAATTTTAAAAAAATAAATTTTATGTTATTGATACTGCAACTAATCAGTTAAAATAAAATATAGCCTATTAAAAAATAATTTTTATTCTAAAATAATATTTTTATAATAAATTCATAATGTTTATTAAGTAAAAATAAAAAAAATCAGATGTTAATTAGTTGAATTTTATAAGTTAAATATTGGTAAAATTTGCCAAGTGACAGTTTTTATATATAAAAATCAAAATTGGCATTCTAAATGGTACTTTTGTGTATAAGTAAAGTTGTAGAAGAGGCTATAATACATATATCATATAATTTGTGCATAAGTAACTTTATATATGAGAAGTAAACATGAGTTAATTTACAAAAATATACATATTTTTTGTAATTTAATTAACTGAACTATAAGTAAATATCTAAAAAAATGATTTTTATTTAAAAATAATACTTTTATAATAAATTTTATGGTATTTTCTATTTAAAAATAAAAATAAATTAGAGGCTAATTAATGAATTTTTATGTTATTTTAGGTTTGAATATTAATAGCAAATTTGTTACAAAATTTGACTACAATTTAAGGGATAAAAAAAATATAAATAAAAAAAATCAAAGTTTTTTGAAATTCCATCTAAAAGGCATCCAAAAACTGAAACCCCAAATAAGCTGAGCTACAAAAATTCCAGCTTAAGCTATAATGACTTAGAAATCAAAAAAATAAAACCTTTTCAATATATTTCTAGATACTGTAATATAAATAACATTATAGAATTATTGGATAATATAAGTTTAAATGATAATGATTTATTTTAAGATTTCCTAAATATAAAAATCAACAAATTTATAAAGTACCAACCTGAACTTTTGTTAATAAATATAATAGAATCAATCACTAATTTCTCTCATATTATTATTATATTATTAGTTAAATTAGGATTTAGACATCCTAACTCATTGGTTAGCTCATGAATCCTTTTATATAACCTGATTATGCTGAAGATGCAAGTTCAATTTCACTGCCTATGGGATCTGCATTGAATTATACTGTGTGCTATACATGTTGCCAAAATTCAATATAATTTGGGATTTGAGATTGGAATTTGAGATTCAGGATTTAGGCTATAATAAATTAATTTGGAATTTGGAATTTGGAATTTGGAATTTAGGATTTGGGATTTGGATTGGCAATTTTGAATTTGAGCAGCATGTATACTGTGTGCGTATAAACTACTATATACAGTTAAACCTTTATATAATGATATGTCAGAATTCATATGAATAAATTTAAAAAATATCATTATATCAAAATTATACCAATATTTATATATCTTCACATATAGTAGGAATTTAAAATTTTATCAGTATATCAAATTTTTAACAGTGTATTGATATATCAAATATTGGTATATCAAGGTCTAACTGTACATTGAAATGAAGGTGAAAATTAGTGTGGATTGTATTATGATGTATCAGTATGTACAGTTAGGCTGCATATTTTAACAGAGAGTCATGATATCCTCCATTCTGATGGAGCCTAAAACTATGGTAGATCTATTGTGCTATTTTAGTGATCACTTTATAATACCATTAGAGTGGTTCTTATCCTAAAGATTACTTAATAATATCTTTAGGATCAATTTAAACTAGATAGTATCTATAGATACTAAAGACTCAGGTAATACATCTTTGTGGTAATTTAACTGATTATATAAGGACTTTGTAATAAAAAAGGGGGAAATTGCTAGAAAAAAAATTTTTTAAGTTAATATTAAATCTGAACTTTTTATAACTAATAGAACATATTTAGCATATAAATATAAATTCAATTTTTTCTGGCAGTTTCCTTCTTTACTATTGTAAAGATCCTATATGATCAGTAGCTTTCTTGAAGGCTATAGATCAATTGAATTATTTATGAAATCAAGTGATATATTAAGTTCAGAGATGAGGTTTGATTTCCTGATGAGTTTTAACGTACTAGTTGGTAATAACTTGGATCTAAGAAAACTCTGGACATCTCTGATATAACTTACATTTGAGTTTTCACGAATTTGTCCAAATTTAGAAAAATGTCACATATAAGTTTTCGCAAATTCAGGCAAATTTAGTGTAAAGTCATATTTTTGGATTTTCGCAAATTGGGTCAAATTTTACAGTCATTATATATTTTTGAGCAAATTAACTCTATTTTTGGTATAATATGTGACATTCTTTTTTTATTAATTTAACATATGTAAAATGCGATAAATATATTAAATACGTAAAAACACGTAAAAATACGTTAAATCATATTAAAATACGTAAAAATACGTTAAAATACATAATAATAAAGTTATTTTTTATTAAATAATACCATTATCTTA
>JADRCO010000813.1:0-26102 GCA_021464525.1 Rhizophagus sp. LPA8_4_AMF
ACTCGACTCGACTCGACTCGCAAATTGACCCGAGTTGACTCGACTCGTTCGGAGCACTAAATATAATAAAGCAAGTAATAATATGAATAAAAATATAATTTTCAAATAATTACCTCGATATGTTGAATAGAAAAAATAAGCCAAAAAATACAAATCAGTATCAAATTGCTTTCATCGTTTATTATATATAGTAATATAATTTTTATGAAACTGATCATTAAGAGGAGCAGAAATTTCTTGAACAGTAATAGCTATTTTTATCAATTTTACAAACATATCAGCTAAAATTGTACCTTAAAATTCTACATCTTTTACTGATCTTTTTACTGAAGTAAAGAGATTCTGAAGTTGCTCTACATTAATTCATAATTACCGATCATTAATTAAATTTTTAGTTACCATCACACATGCAAAAATATGTAATTCTTGCTCAAGAACCTAATAAAAATTATAAATATTATTAAATTATTATATTAATATTATAAAATGAAATAAAAACTTGCTTATAAATCAAATATTATTTTTATTTCTCAAAAGAAATTCGCAACAATCCCAAACTGTTGACCACCTGGTTTTTGTAGAAGTTTTCAAATTTTCACCAACAGTAAATGTATGAAATATTTCATCTCTAAGAGCAGCATTAATAGGATAAGAATTCTTAAAAAAACCTATTATTTTTTGACAATCAGAAAGTACTTTTTTTACCCAAGAATGATTACAAATATCACTAGAAATAAGTTGAATATGATCCACAATACATCTCATAGGTAAAATATGAGGATATTTGTTTGCAACTTTCTGTTTAGCAGCCATCATTGCAGATTTTACATCCGTGATAATAGCAGAAAATTTACAGGACCAACCTTTTCTAAAATTTCTAATAACATCTTTTTAACGTTAAAATCTGCAGTGTATGAAAATTTTGATACATCTTTTAAAGAATAAATGTATTACTTTCGTTCAGATGTCATTATAATGAATGCATAAATTGAATATTTCAGTAGGCTTGCCCAACTATCAATGCCTTTAGTAAATAAAATGTTATTAAACAAAATTAATTCAAAATGTAATATTAATAAAAAATACATACATAATGTAAGATTTTTGGACTTTGACAATTCTTTTTCAATTTTTAAAGTAACATTTGCAAGTTCACCATTTAAATAAATTGTTGCAAGGGTAATTTGCTTAGGTGAGTTGTATCTACTATTTAAAGATTTAGTAAAAACTTTAAAGTATGAAGAGTCAGCCACTTCTTGAACAAACAAACTATCTGATAAGTGCTTTATCAGTAAAGCTCTGCATGAGTCAAGTTGAGCCAAGTTACAGTCTGGCTTGGCTCAGCTCAAGAAAAAAAATTTCAGCTCGAGCCACAATGAGCCAAGCTATGAAAATTTTAGCTTAAGCTAAAGTGAGCTAAACCAAATCACAAAAATTCTGGCTCAAGTCAAACTAGGTTTAGGTTGGTTTAAGCCAGCTTAAGCTTTTTTATATTTATTATAAATTATATGACAAATTTTTTTATTAACTCTTTATTTTACAAATAATATATATTTAAAAAACATTTTCTAAAAAGAATAAAAAAAAGGAACTTTAATAACGTTCCTTAAAGAATTAACGAACTCACCTTCCTAAACCATCTATGTTGCGACCTGTTCAGTTTTCAAATCATTTCAAGGCTGTTTCTTAAAACAAAAATAATAAATGTTCTTAAATTAAAAAAAAATAAAATTAAATAACAATAAAAAAATAAAATTATATACCATTAATCAAAAACTGGGATCCAAGGGCGTTTTCTAAAAAAAAAGAAAAGTCTGTCTCTAAAAATAATAAAATAAAAGAACGTTAGCAAATATTCTTATATCAAAAAACCTCCACCTTTTGATGTTACCTTTAGAAATCGTGCTGAAAGGTGCATTCCTACAAAAAAGAACATTAGTAACATTCTTGTTTCAAAGAATTTAAAAGAATCCTTCCCTTTTGACGTTACCTCTAAGAGCTGTACTGAAAGGTGCATTTTTACAAAAAATAAAAAAAGAATGTTAGCAAACGTTTTTGTATTAAAAACTTAAAAAAATCCCCCTCTCTTTTGACAATTACCTCCAGGAGCTATGCCGAAAGGTGCGTTCCTACAAAAAATTAAAAAAAAGAACAAACGTTTTTTTTAAAACGTTTTAAAAATTTTATAAAAAAAATTTTTTTTAAATAATTAAATTGAATCGGTAAGTCATATAACCGATACTGAAACTGCAGTTACAAACATAACAGTGTTACCGATCGGTTTAATTTAATTTTTTTTATTTTTATTTTTCCCTTTTCTTTCATGCTTTCCCCTTCCCTCACTCTTCCCTTTTCCTTTTCCTTTTCCTTTCCTTTTTCTTTTCCCTTTCTTTCGCCCTTTCTTTTCACCCTATCCTTTCCTTTTTATAGGTCAGTTTTCTTTTTGTGGGCAGTTTCTAGGTCTCAGTTATTTAAAATGGTAAGTTTCAAAGTAAATGCTTCAAAACTTTTAAAATTATTTTTTTTTTCTAATTTCTTTTAGGAAATATTACTAACGTTTCCTATATTTTTTTTGTAAGGTTTTTGACGTGTTCGGTCCAGAATATTGAAACCAGTAAGTTTTGTCAAAACTTTAAAAATTTATTTTTTAAATTTATTTTTAGGAGTGTTTCTAACATTTCCTATCTTTATTTTAGAACTATACTAATTAGTAGATTGCTTATTTTTGGAAGTTGTTTAATTTTGAAATAGTATGATATATGTAATTTAAAAGATTATATATATATAATGCATAAGTGAGCATAACATCTATACATATTGATTTTGAAAAACTAACTACTTGTTAAAATTTTATGATAATTGAAAATATAAACCAATAAAATTATACTTTGAATCATTCTCTTCAAGTTATTGGATCACTTTTTCTTTAACTATCATATTTTAAAAGTTATTAAATTTTAAAGTTAATATATTTTTATGTATTTGGAATTATTTTATTACATGATAATGATTTTAACCAATCATTGATTTATTTATTATAATAGATTTGATTAACATCTTTATTTCTAAATAAGGTTAAAAAATTACCTTATTTGGATTTAATTAAGCTTAATTTAGTAGTGATTATTATAAAATTGAATTTTGAACTATTGATGAATATTGGTGTTATGCATTATAGCAAAAAAGTTTATTCAGAAAAACCAGTTTTTTGAAGTTACGTAATTTGCCTTTGCTTTAAATATTTCTTTTGGAAATTCATGTAATATTATATAACCCAAATTGGAAGCAAAATCTCCTTTTTTGGGTTTATGTGATATTATATGATATAAATTGATCAATAAAAATGCACATATCAAATTGTTGCAAAATAAATATATAACAAGTTATTATAATTAAATTAATCCATATTTTAATTTACTTATTTTATTATATTCTGTCATTGTATTTATACTAATTTAAATTGGCATAAATATGTGTATGCATATGGTGGTTCATTTTTGGATTTTTGATGCTTTCTTGATGGGATACCATTAGCATCTAGCGGTATCCAGTCGACTCAGCCTTTTAAAGGGGGATAGTGATCTTACATAGCTTTCATTAATTATTTCATTTTGTTCTATGTATCAGTATGTTGTAATTATTGCTTTTATGTAAGTGATCAAGATTGCACCGCTATATAAAATAATAATAAAAAAAAAAAAAAATTTATACTAATTTAAATACTAAAAATTTAATTGCTATATTAGTTGCAAACAACAGATTACATTAATATATTTTTTATACTTTAACCATTTTTAAATTATTTTTTTTTTGTTCTTTTATGTTAAATTTTTTTGCAAATTTTAAATATAAATAACAATTAACTTGGACTAATTAATGTAATAAATTATATAAAGGTAAAAAGAATAATGGTAATATTGAAAAAGATTTATTTGTCAACACCCAAAAACTAGATTTTTCAATGCTAATTTAAAATTTGCAAAATGTTTATATTTTTTACTTTTTATAAATTAATTTTTATTTATTTGCTAAAATAATTTTACATATTTTAAATATTATTATAAACTTTAATAGTTAATTATTATTAATTCATACCGTGTAATCTAATTCAACTATTATTATTTTTTTTTATTTACAGGATTTTATGTAATTAACTTTTACAGTCAATGTTAAACTAATTACTATTATTCATAAGTTTAGCTTGAAAAATATAATCACATCATACAAGGAAATCATCAACTTCCATCGGTTCGACATTGTCGAAACTTAATAATTCTTCGGTTTCTCTTGTGAGCTCTCGGAATTTATTGTCAAACTCCTTCTGTAATGATTGATAAAAAAGTTATTTAATATTACATAAAGCCCTACAAAATTAATATATAATAATATATGAAATAATATTTACTTCTAACGCTTGGGAGTCTTTAAAAACCTCAGAATCGTCTTCGTTGAAGATTTGTGCATTTCGGAACATCAAGATTACATCATCTCGGAACTGGCCAAGAGTTTTATATTTTTCTTTCTCAATCCGAGATCTGATGGTGTTAATAGCAACTGGCCTCTTAATTATTCTATAATATTCTGGGTATTCCTTTTTACTTGGAAGATCAAAAAAGATTTCCGCTCGTACTCTTGAGTTCCTTTTTTTTTAAAAAAAAAAAAAGAAAAAAGAAAAAAAAGTACAGTTATATAAATAAAAATATTTAAATTCACATTAAAACATTAGAAATATTTTCTTATACATACTCATCCTTCACATTTTCAATGTGAGAAATGCATTCCTGAAAAATAGGCTTTATTCTCATAACTTTCTCCTTAGCATCATTAAAATCAGTTAATTTTAATCGACGTTTCTGAAATAAAGACTCTACTAAGTTAAAAAGGACTTCGATCGACAAAATAATTCAATCACATTAATATTAAAATATTACGTTGTCATCCGTATTATGCTTTCGTTTTTTTCCTTTGATAGATACAAGTGATGATGACTCCTCAAATAGGTTTTTATTAAACATGTCGTCATCGTCCTCGAATATTTTAAACCTTTTAATCTTTCTCTTAGGTCTAGAAGAAGAAAATGTATCTTGGGATTGATCATTTTCTTCAGGGCTTAGTTGTTCAATCATTTTACCTTTTCCTTTCCTGCGAGAAAGTTTAATAGACATTGAAGGTGTTGCCATAGGGTCTGTGTCAATATCGGCATCATTTTCTGCCTTAAGTTTTGCAACCCTCTTAGAAGTACGTACAGATGATGAAATTGAGGAAGTCTCCGCAACAGATTCTGCTGTTGCTTGAGAATCTTCTCCTTTCTGTTGAAACATACGTTTCCTTGAATTTTCTCGATTTTTAAGGAGTAGTTTTTGCTTTTCAGCAATAATTCTGTTAAACTCTTCTTCATCCATATCTATAATCTATTATAAATTAATAACCCAAAAATAATTACAATCAATATGCAAATCAATTAAAGAATATTTAATAATAATACTTACATTAATAAATTGCTCATCTGTTAAACCGTCAGTATAATATACTTCTTTCCTTTGTCTTTGTCCTCGGCCATATTCAGTAGAATCACCAGGACGTGTCTCATATTCTTTTTTATATACCTCAGGCAACTCATTTTCTTGAATTAATCTTGCAGGTAGAGGACCATCTCCACCAGATTCTTTCCAGTACTCCTCTTCTCTTTTCTGCCTGGCAATATCAATTTTTTTAAATAGCTCGAGCTCCCCTTCGTTCCGAGAAATAACTAAATTGATCTCATCATCATCCAAAACCTCTCGTTCCTCGTCTTCAGGATCATTGATTTCTGCGTCACCGGTTTCCAAAAGAGAACGTAGAAAAGCTTCACGTTCTTCAGCGGTACTTTTCTGATCGAATTTACCAGCTTGGATGACTTTACCATCGATATCAAGTTTATACTGAGCTCTTGCGAGAATAGTCTCTTCGATTGATTTTTGACAAATTAATCGTAAAATTCTGACTTCGTTAGTTTGTCCGATTCTGTGGGCACGATCTTGAGCTTGGAGATCCTGATGAGGATTCCAGTCAGAGTCAAATATAATAACTGTATCAGCGGTCTGTAAATTCAAACCTAATCCACCAGCTCTTGTACTGAGTAGAAAGATGAAATGAGGTGAGTTTGGGTCGTTGAATTCTTTAAGTTTAGCTGACCGATCATCTGCTTTTGTACTGCCGTCCAGTCGAAGAAAAACATATCCACGCCAAGCAAGATAATCTTCCATTATAGTCATAATAGTTGTCATTTGGAAGAATATTAAGACCTGTTTTATTTAAATTAGATTAACATAAAAAAGCTACTTAGATTGTATAATAAGAGGACATTTTATTGAATGATTACATACTCTATGCTTGCTCTGATAAAATTTGGGTAAAACCCGGTCCAAAAACTCGAATTTACCAGAAACACGATAAAGGAGATTATTATCATTATGAAGATTCGTATCCTTTTCAACTTCCTCAAATACGAATGGATGATTGCAAATCTTACGGAGTTGCATAATGGTATTATTGAGTCCTTTAATACCAGTTTTTCTAAATGAAGTCAATTTAACAAAATATCTGTGATTAAAGAAAACCGGAGTTACGTTAAAAGTAATTTACTTACCCTTTCTCGCCTTTATTAACAAATAAGGCTCCATGTTTTTTCATTTGATTGTAAAGTTTCACTTGTAAAGCTGACATCTTGACTTTTATAACAGTCTCGATTTTATCAGGAAGTTCTGATTCCACATCTTTTTTTAATCTTCGAAGCAGGAAAGGTCTCAAAACCTAGGAAGTATGTAAAAAAGAATACGTTAGAATTATAACATGCTTTTTAGGGTCGATTATTCTGTATATTAGTTATTTCGAATATTATATTACCTTGTGCAACCGACGGATAATCAATAAAGATTCTTCTTCGTTCAATGCGATCTTATCTTGACCACCTGTATTCGCGAACGGAGTGTTAAACCATTCATCAAAGCTCTTCACAGAATCAAATATTTTTGGTAAAACAAAGTTCAATAAAGACCACAATTCTGGCAAATTATTCTGTATATGATAAGGAATATATTAGCTAATGTTATGCATGCACAAGACAATTAAATTAAAAATCGTATCAAATGAATCAAGTAAGATAATATTACCTGCAATGGTGTTCCAGTTAATATTAATCGATATCGAAAGACATAATCATTACTCAAGACCATGGATAGCTTTGAATTTGTATTCTTCATACGGTGACCTTCGTCGATAATAACATAAAGCCATTTTGGCTTGCTCAAGACAGTCTTGTCTTTAATGATAAAATCGTAAGTTGTCAGGCAGACGTGGTAGTTGCCGTGTCTTAAATATCGCTTCTGAATCTCTTTACGCTCAGGAGGTGGGCCTTTATAAATACATTTTTTAACAGAAGGTGCCCATTTATCAAACTCCAAATTCCAATTGGTCAAAGTTCTATAATTATCATAAAATTAGGCTAACAATGAGTGCTTTATTCATGAAAAAGTTTATTTATCAATCTTACTTACGATAACGGAACAATAATCAAGAATGGACCGTGTTGTTGTTTCTTTTCGATGAGATAAGTTATCAAAGATATCGTCTGAATAGTCTTACCAAGACCCATTTCATCAGCAAGGATTCCGTTAAGACGATTATTATACAATGAAACCATCCATTGAAGACCTTTGAGCTGATATTCCTTTAACGTACCACCATCTAACATGATAGGCTGTTGTACTTCTTCTTGTATACGATGCGCGACAGCATAATAATCAATTTTCTTTCCATCCTATAATTGAAAATTTCAGAAACCATTTAAATTCGGGAAGTTTCATGAATGAATATTGTTTCATCATAAAATTTATTCATACCGTAGTTTGAATAATATTATCTTCATCTTCAACTGGAGTCGAGGGCTTACTGAGATCAACTACACCCGTGAGATCGTCATTGGAACGATCGTTAACACCATCATTTATCGTTGTATCAACTTCATTTGTTATATAGGCGGTTTCCTCATTTTTATTCTCACTTTTACTAGTCTCTGGAACGGCATCATTAATAAGAAGATTTGATATTTTCATAGAATTATCAGTAGAACGAGTAGAATCACCATTCATTGCTGTTTCGATAGTCCCACTCACTGTCTGAATACGACTATCATTTGATATCGCAACATTATTCAAGAAGTTATGATTATTATTGGCCGATGTAATAAGTGAATCATTTGGTCGTACGATACTACCACCAGGTTTCAGAGAAGAATCCATAGGTGAAAATTGGTGAAATTCGTTTTGTTGAGCAATTACTGCCTTTGCTAATGACTCGAGATAAACGTCCGTTTGCCTTAATAGATGAGTAATACGAGTGTCTTTTGCCTCATCAATAAGTTTTAGATAGGCCTCCTCGTCGTTATTCTTTAACGCTGCTAATCGTTCCTTAGAGTATCGATCTGTCTTTCTTTGATACTCTTTTTGAAGGATCACATGATAATTCAAAATAGCACGACCTAATTTCATTCTCATGTTCTGTTTCTTCTTATTGCGGCTTAACATATCATCCCCGTGAGCTATAATATTATCTAGGAAATCCTGTCGCATTAGCCTTTGACTACGTGTCGATCTCTCAACTCTCTCCTTTTCCGCTGCCTGAGTGGCGGTCCAAGTTCGTATCTTTTGCTTTACTGGTCGCCTACGGTTAACCATAGACACGATAGATTCTGGTTTCCTAAATTGTGAATATTGTAATACATCATGTCGAATCTGCCGAAATTTTTATTAATATTCAAAATGAGTGAAACGATTAATTTAGACAAATATGCATTAATAAACATAAAAACACATAAAAAAAGGGTAATATACCTTCTGCTGTATCTTATATAATTTTAAACTTTTAAGTTCTATTAATGCTTTAATTTTTGGGCCAGGCTTATTTCTTAATTCTACATTTACTTGACTTCTGAGTGCAGGTGGATCATTTGATAAATTGGATGGTAAGCCTTCAAGTTGCCTAATACGATTTTGTATTCTGGCACGTAAAGAATGTTCTCTTTCTTCAGCTTCGTATTGCATCATCTCAACATTTTCAGGTGTCGGTATGTTAGGTATGGGGATTTCCCCTGTAAAGTCGTCAAAGATTACTGTTCTAGCTAGTTTATATGAAAGTAGATCTTCTTTTTCCTTCTCCGCTTGTTCTTTAGATAGCATTCCTAATTGCATATTAAGTGGTATTTGTTGTTCACTGACTAGCCGAGCGTAAGCGGCTTTTTGGTTGCTAATTCTTGACAATTGTTCTTCATTCAACTTTGATTGTGCCTTTGCCTTTAATTCACATTCACGCAAGTAACTCTTTGCGTTAGCATAGGATGAGTTTGTTTCTTCAGTGGCCCCAAGAACTTTCATAGTTTTTAGGGTCTATAATAAATAGTATACGAAACGTAAAAAAAATTTTTTATTCATATTTACATAATATATTTATTTATTTACTATTATATTTTGAAAAAAAAAAAATAATTCTTTTTATTTTAAATCTCGCGAATTTTTATAGTCAAATAGACCATAAAAAAGTACGTTCGAAATGATATACAAAAATGAGACCAAAATAGCTCTGGTTGGATATCTTTGAACACAAACAAACGCGTATTATAGCTACCGGCAAATAAAACTTACCTCAAGTATTTTATCTAGTGTTTCTTTTGACAACTCACCAACACAAAGTTGGACGAGAGTTTGCGAAAGAATAGAGATTTTTTCTTGTAGTTGAGTCATTATTGTAGCGAAAGAATATATGTTGTTATTCAAAGTTTTGAAAAAGGTTATCTTTTGACTGCTGTTTTCGTTGCCAACAGTCTGAAAAGAATTATTAGAGAATGAAATTTTTCTGAATATCGAAATATTTATTAGGCAAAATCAAAAAGTTTCAGTAAAATTCAGAAGTTTTATGTCAATCACCTGCAAAAAATGAAATATTATGTTCAGACGTTATTAGTTATAGTTATGCTGCGGCCAGGTGTAACCTGTGATAGAGTTTTGTGTAATCAATTTTATTAAAATTCATCAATTAACGTTAATACTACATTAATTTAGTACTAGTTCTTTCAACTTCCCAAGTTAAAATGAAAACTCGATTCAGTAAATTATTACATCTGTTATTAGTAATTGTTATTGTTTGCTTGTTACCAAGAGTGATTGCAACTAAGGGGCCTGTTATAACAAATAAAGGTGAGACATCTCGAACTTTATATATGCACAATTTTTTATTATTATTTCATTAATTAATTCGTTTATTAGTATTCTTTGATGTCAAGCATGGTGATAAAGAATTAGGGCGTATAGTCATTGGGTTATATGGCAAGGTACTAATTTAATTATTAAAATTCGAAACTGAATTCAACCTAACTAATGATGTTACAGACTGTCCCCAAGACAGTTGAAAATTTCCGTGCATTAGCAACTGGAGAAAAAGGATTTGGATATAAAGGTTCAATCTTTCATCGTGTCATAAAGGTATATCAATAAGTTTTAATTTAATCTCTTTATTTCCTGAAGTAAATTTATTTAAATCGTTTTTTTAGGATTTTATGATTCAAGGTGGAGATTTCACAAAAGGTGACGGAACGGGTGGTAAATCTATCTATGGAGATAAGTTTGCTGATGAGAATTTCAAACTTCGTCATACTGGACCAGGTGTTTTGAGTATGGCAAATGCTGGACCTGATACTAACGGATCTCAAGTAAGAGTTTTTTTGTAATATAACATTAATATTACGAGTGATTTCTAACTAAACTATTGCTATTAGTTTTTTATCACTACTAAACAAACTTCATGGCTTGATGGACGTCATGTTGTCTTCGGATATGTTTTGGACGGGATGGATATTGTGCATAAAATTGAAGATGTAGAAAAAGGACCATCAGATCGACCGAAAGAAAATATAACAATTATCGATAGCGGCGAAATTCCAATTAAGGAAAGCGAAAAACCTTATAGAGTCGAATTATAGTTTTAGTTTTTAATCTGCTATTTATTTAAATTTTTATAAAGAGAAATTTTGAATAATTCAAGAATATCGTATTGAATTACATAATTTAAAAATATATATTTAATAATTTTTATACTAGTTATTCTTCATATTTCCTTTGTTTATTTAAGACTTCACAACCTAAAAATGATGTAGAAATAAACGACTTACCACTCGATACCTTGGATGGGATTAAAAATCTTTCATCGAGTTGGATTAAAATTTTAATGAGTTTTAACAATAATTGGATCTATATGAAAATATAAAGTTGGTGATAATGAGAATTCGTCAGCTACTATCAGAAAAGTGTGAATTATTATTAAAGGAATTGTAATGCTAATAATCTTATAGTAATTGCTTTTTATTGATAAATGTACAATGATGTTTTTTTTTTTAAAAAAAGACAAATGGCGTACTCGGATATTATCCAGACATTATCTGGATAATAAGGACGAATTCCAAACAAATTCCAGAATTCCTTTCATAAAGTCTATAGTAAATTGTCGATACTTTAAATAATTGAATTAGATGTTAGAATAAATATTAGTTAAAAATTGAAATAATATTATTCGCAATTCTTGACATACCCTTAAATATATCTAAAATTCTCTACAATTTTTAATTCATCAAGTCAATATTAATATTTGGTCTCCAAACTAAAATTATTAAAAATTAAAATCGTACTTTTTTATTAATTAAAACAACACGAATGATGCGTTTTATTGAACCTTGTAATAATCCGGAAACGCCATGATCACTTGAATGAGAAACAAAGGGAGAAACAGAAGCTATTGTTTTGCTGAACTCCGGATCAGGATGCCATGCAATATCTAATACTTTTTGCCTAAATGAATATATAAGGTTAGTGAATTAATAATTTATTTCATTAAAGATAGTTGCCTATTAACCTGTGCCCCGTATGCTTAAATTTCGCGCCTTCCTGCTTATCGTTATTATTTTTATTTATACCCTCGAAACACAAACAAAAGAAAAATGTAAATTAATAATAGAGTATTATTGGAAAAATGGGAGAAAAGATCGCGATTTACTTCTGTATTCCAAATGATAACACTGCAATCATCCGAACAACTGGCAAATAATTCATTGTTATGAGGCGACCAAGATACTTTATTTACGGAACTTTGATGTTGCTTAAAAGTGGATAACGAAGATGGCTTTGCAAAAGAAAAAAAAATGATTAATTCTATTATAAATTATATTAATCATAATCTAACTAATATGAATATTTACTTCTGAATTGAACACGTTCTTCATCTTTCGAGTGTCCCACCATTCAATAATGCCATCTGCACTAGATGTTAATAGATAATGTTCTTTGTGTGGGTTCATGTGACAACTCATAGCCGCTGCCTTATGTGCTTTTTCCACCTGAAAATCATACATTTGTTTTCACTGAGTTTTTTTTTTTTGATTTAAAAATATATTATTCGATCGACTTACATTTTGGGCGATTTTGTTCGTACGATAATCCCAAATAATCACATTTCCTCGACTTGAAGTACAAGATATATTTGTACTATCTTCCTTACAATCACATGATAGGATTTTATTTGTAGGATCTTCAGTAATCTTATTTTTATTTCTGGGCATAAGTGCTAAAAAATTACATTAAACAATTTACTTGTTACCAGTATAAAGAAAAATTGCAGATAAAGTATATTTTGCTCCAAATAAATTTATATACCACTTTGATTTGATCCTGCTTGATAATCAGCCAAATTCCATAGGGCTAAATATCCATTTTCAGCTATAAAAAATATGAAATACTACATGTTTTATATAAAGTATATTAAAACACCGAGTTATTAATTATTCTACTTCACTTACCACCATTAACTACTATTTGTTTGTTTTTAGCCACACATAATGCTGGCCCGATTATTGATAAGCTACTATCGTCGAGAGCCAATTTAATTTGCGCAGCAGGTCTAAATAAAGTAAAAAATTAAACAAATTCATGTGATTTTAAACGATACGGAATAAAATTTACCTTTCATTTTCAGAACGAACTAACGTGTTTTTCAGATCCCATACGTAAATAAATTGCTTTCCGCTTGTAACAACCTTCTGCGAAGTCAAAAGTCTTATAAAGGTTTTAAAAAATGACTCAAAAACATCAGTGAATTCATCTTTGATTTAATAATAATGAGGTATTCTAAATTCAAATATACCTTGATTGCTGAAGTGAACAAATTTCATGATGTAAAATTCGTTGATGGAAGTTTATATTCTATATTGTGAAGAGAAGATTTAAAAAATATATTTAATAAAACTTATTTGAAGTGACATTTCGCAAATTTAACTTACATCACAACGTTTTACGCTTGTCCTCTTAGCTGACTGAATTGAATTTACTAAACCATAATTCAATGGACTACCTTCTGAATACAATTGACATTCTAATATGCTTAAATATGCTTCACTAGTCGTCGTTAGAGCCATGTTGGTTGCTAAATTAGAATGCTAAATAATTTGTATATGCGAGAATAAAATTTTATCCAAATCATTACGAATAAAAGCACCCACCACTGTAAAGCATGTATTTTGACCCATTTTCTTCCTGTCTTAATCTTTTTCTTGGTACATCTCCCCATTCAATTGTATAAAATGAGCATGGTTTATTATTCCATTCAGTAAACTGAGAATAAACGACATCATATCGAAGTACAATTCTTGATTCCCACGTTGAAGACTTATATAAACACGTGTATTCTCTAATTTTCTGTGCAATAACGAATATGTCAATGACTTGATTCAAAATTTTTATGGGAATTTTAGCACAAGTTTACCTCGATAGGCAAATTATTATTCATCATGAAGTTGTTTTAACCTAATATTTTCATAGTATTATTTAGTTTATAAAAATGTCGATTGATTGCATGGTGCACGGACTCTCATCGTACATACCGTTATTCTATATATAGTAATTTATGGTTTTTTTAACCAACTTTTGGTATTAATCGTTCTCGTAAAATGGAACCCTCAAATCTCGAGTCACAACTCAACATCAAAGAGACTTTTCCAGAATATTTTCCAATTCTTGAAGTAGATAACAAATCTAGACTAATTTTAAAGCATTATAAACCACGTCTTAGATCTTTTTCTGCACCAGCTACTTCACATGTTCAACAAGACGATCGTGAAGACGTTCGGAAAGACGATCAAGAAGATTTTATTATACTTCACGATCCCAAACTTACACCTGAAACATTACAAAGAAGTATAAGTCTTACCCGAAATGGTGATCAAGTCGGTCTCAGTTCTAATAACCACAACGTTAATTTTCTTGTAATGTTTAATTTTCCAATTTATGTTGATTTTGACAGTTTTATACGTTAGTTACGAAAGTGTTCCATGTCAGATCCGCGTGGCCCTCTACGAGGTTATGGTAAACGCGTCAATGGAAAAAAACAACGGTATTTAAAGTCATTACAAATCTTAAAGTATGAGGTAATTATCTATTGTTGATATGTAAATGTATTTATTAATTTTTATATAGATGTTTTATATATATATATATATTATTTCATTTCAACTTAAAAGAGCGATAACAACGCAAACAAACCAAAAGAAGCTTCAGTGTTTATATCTCAACTTGATAAATTCGTAACTGAGCGTCAACTTCAAATACCATTTGAGGAATGTGGAAATGTACTTTATTGCAAAATTGAAAAAAATCACAATAATAGTCTTGGACTTGCTAGATTAACTTTTTACGAAGAAAATGATTGTGATGCATTGAATGCTGCTAGAGACTCAATATTTAAATTTAATGGAAAACAATTATTCAATGGTCTACCCATAAAACTAGAACTTGATAATGATGGTTTGTTATTTCCTAAAATCACATTGAATTGAAAAATGATTTATTTAATTCTTTTTGTTGTAGGTTCGAAATTAAAAGCGGCCGCTGATGCAATAATTGCTGAAAACCAGCGTTCATTAGAACCCTTCACTAATAATAAAATGCGTGAACCGTCACCGTTACCTAATGACGATGATATGGAAATAGGCGACGCGCCATCTCCACCTGCTGTAATTGGTTCCGTTCCCATCACGAAAACTTCAAGTGCATCACAATATTCAGAATCAGACAAGACCAAAAAGAAGTCTGTTCTTTCGATTTCTCACTCTAGAGACTCTGATAATAGATCACATGCTTCGCCAGAAAAACATGATCAAAAGGTAGAATCAACTCCTAAAAAACCAATCGATGATGATAAAGAGGAAGGCGAAATCGACTCAAATTATGAAGACGAATCATTATTTGGACCTATTAGTGGACATTCATCATCTAGGGACAAAGGAAAATGGTTCGAAAGGTATCCTGTTGATTCAAATTCGCAACATTTGGATTATAATATACTGACAGTTGTCCCTTCTAAGCGTTCATATGATCAATATATACCTGATTATAGTAATGATCGTAATAGAAATCAAGAAAGACGAAGGCGTAATTCTTCCAGGGAGAGGTTTATTAGAAACAATCTTACTATAGAGAGAAGTCGTAGTCGAAGTCGAGGCAGAAGTCCTATTGGAAATAGTAATCAACAAAGAAGTCGTGATCGTGATTATGGGCGCAGTCGTAACTATGATTCTGTTCGAAACCGAGATCGTGATTCAGTTCAAATTTACAATCGGGATAGTTCTCGTAGTCATGATCGTGATATTTCTCGAATTCATGATCGTTCTACCATTCGTGATAACGACCGATTCGTTTTTCGTAACAATGATCGTGAAATGATTCGTAGTGGTCGTGACATTTTTAAAGAAGCTTATTCTGATGACAAAAAATCGGAAGTTAGCGATACACGTGATTACTGGACAACAGAAAAATTTGATGGTACAAAGAATTCTTCAGTTGAGATTCCGTCAAGAGATCACGCGAAATACAGGAAAAAGTCTCAACTTAATAAGGATAGTTTATCAAAATCACATCCTGTTAACGAACCAAAAAATCGTATCCAAAATGACATACCTATGAAGTTTGAAAATAAAGATAATGAGAGAATTGGCCAAATCAATTCCTTGTCGATTAAACGACAAGAATCTTCTCATGTTTCGAGATATGAAATTGGGTTATCTGAAGACAAAAGTAATTCAAATTCGAAAAAACCTCTACAGAGAATTAATTCATCAAAGGTTGAATCTATTGGTAAGCATGTAAATGTTAATCGGCAAATAAAACTTAAGAGTTATCAAAGTAAACCGCAACCAAGTTCAAAAATTTTTGAAGGTTACAGAAAACCAAATATAAGCGACTGGGATTATTCATCTTCTGATTCTTCAAATGAGACTGATAAAGATCGGAAGAGGATGAAGGCACAAGATGCTAAAAGAAAACCACTTCCAAAGAATATCGTTTCAGCATCAACAAAGGTTGAAGATAATAAAAAGGTTGATATTGATGAGAAGAAGCGTAACCAAGCGTTGCATCAGAAGAAACTTTCTCAAAAACAAATATCCAAACCAAATACTCAGAATGTTACTGAGAGCATCACTAAATCTAAAATTTTACGCAAATCAAAGAATGTTGATGCAACAATTTCTAATATTAATAAAGAAGCTGATATTTCTCTACCTGAATCCATAAAAATAGTACGAAAACAAAAGATTATGCCTATTTCTAATATAAAGACAAATTTAGAAGCAGGTGGTTCTTCTGACTTGACAAAACAAAAACAGAGTCGCAAATTGAAAGAAGGTGTCACGGCAAATGTAAAAAGTCAACAAAGCAATGATAATATTAGACGAATTATTAATCGATCTTCAAATGATGTGATTATTAGTTCCGAGACTAGTGACAGCGATGGTCAATCACGCTATAAACCACACCTTTACGATGAATCTGCAAACGATGATGATGAATATATTGATAGAGATTATCTTACATCAGGCGATGAAATTACTGATGCATATGATTTGGACATGATTCGGCTTTATCTCGAGTTGAATGAAAAGGGCCTAATTGGTAGCGATGGTGAGCCAATAGAATGGTCCGAAAACGAAGAAGAGTTTACTATACGAGTGGGTGGTAAGTAGTATGATAACGTGAATAAAAACGTGATTCATACACTACTAATCTTAAATTTATTTTAGATCACGTTGAATCTTTTAAGGATTATGCACCAGATGATGGACCTCATAAGACCGGTTGCGCCAGAACTGAAGGCTATTATAAAATACCTCCAGAGGAAAAGCGCAAATATGTTGCATATGGTATACCTGGTACTTCCTACGCAACAGATAAAGCGCCGGCTCCGAGTTCACGTGCGTCACGTGCCAAACGCCGCGAACTTCAGTCACGTATGGCGGAGTATCAGGATGTAGCAACTGATGCCGATATTCTATTATATAATCCACTTAAAGCACGTGAGAAAGAACTTACAATTGCAAAATCTAAGATTCATCATTATGGTCTCTTTGCCTTGGAGCGCATTAAAGCAAATGAATTCGTTATTCAATATACTGGAGAACTTATACGTCAAGCAGTTGCAGATCTTCGGGAAAGAAAGTATAAAGCTGAAGGCATTGATGGGAGCTATATGTTTCGTGTTGGAGATGATACCATTATTGATGCCACCAAGATGGGAAATAATGCAAGATTGATAAATCATTCATGCGATGTATGTTAATAGAATAAATATATGATATGGTTTTTTATATTACTAACTTTCAAATAATTATTGTACAATTATGAAACATATAGCCAAATTGCAATGCAAAAATTCTTACCATTAAGGGGAAAAAGAAGATCGCTATATATGCCAAACGAGATATTGAATTTGGAGAAGAGATTACTTATGATTATAAGGTACGTATTTACATAAATCAATAAGAAAGATTTACTTTTCTATTATTGCTTATTGCTTAATATGTTAACTCATTTTTTCAATTAAAGTTTCCTATAGACAAGCATGACAAAATTCCTTGTCATTGTGGTGCTTCCAATTGCAGAGGGTCTTTGAATTAATATAATGACATGAATATTCTTTCTTTATCAATTTTTTTTCCTTTTCACATAGGATTTAACATAAAAATAATATATAAATTGAATACTGTAAAAGTTATCAGATATCTTAGATATATAACTTATAAATTTTCAGGAATAAAGTAAATATCTAATAGTTAACTAATAATAAATTTGTAGTTGGTAATTATAATATATTTTTTTATATAATTTAAATTTAATTTTTATTTAAAAATATTTGCATATGCAGTTATTGCTAAATATAACTTGTGACTTTATTTAATAATAAATTTGTGAATTATATAAATATTATATATACTAAAATAAGATGACTATTAAACTCTTTCCACTTGCACTCATGATCATTTTTAATGATAATTTTTTAATGATTTTTTTATTATTTTTTCTTATTTTTTTAAGCCTCTTAGCAATAAATTTTTATTTTATTCTATTCACTATTTATTTAAATGCAGAATATAGAACTTTTATTAAGCATATTACTTTATTTTTCTTTTTTTTTAGAACATTTAATTTTTAATTTTTATTTGTTTTCAAGTACTACCAAAATGAATATATAGCCTACCAGTAAATATATTTACTGTAAAGATTAGATGCTATTATCAAGTGACATCTGAAAGATGGATACCCATTATTTCTAAATAGCTAGTAACTACTTTTTCTTAAAACAATTTGAAGAGAATAGATAAAGCTTTAGATAATAAGAACTTCCTTTACTTTCTAGTCAATACATATGATTACACAAATAAACTAACCTACTTCGCAACTTTAAAAAAACTTTAAACTCTCTAGATCTGTGGCAATCTTTAATTTTAGCAGATTGCTGCTTTTTTTTATGCAATTTTGATAAAATTCTGTGCAATATTGCAAATGCAGCTATTTACTTTTTTTTTTAATGATATTTTTGCAAAAATCTGCATTAATCTTCAAAATTGCAGATTTATAAAAAACCCTTGTATAAAATTCTTTAGAAATTTTCAAACTTTTAATTTAACTTTAATAAGCTTTTATATATATAAACTTCAACAAACTTTATTAAAAAATAATTTTTTACATTATATATATATATGTACTTTAAAAAGTATTTTTTTACAGCACTTTTAATTAAAAAATACTTTTTTCTTGCAATATCTGAAGAAATAATCTGTTAACTGAATGATACTAAATGACAAAATTCTTGGATATATATCCTTTAAAGTATTTTATTAGATTTCAAAGTTTTGCAAATAAAATTGTTAAATTTTTTGATGGAATTGGCAAATTTGTCTAATGTTTAATTAATAATTTGCAATATATAGGAATATTAAATTAAAAAAAAGTTTTTTTGTAAAATACTAAACAATTTTTCTTTTATCTTATTATTTTATTATTTCTTTAGCATTTTAAAGGTAATTTTCAAAAAAAATTTTTTTTATAAGTCTAAAAGGTATGGTGTATTTTGAGTTTACTAATTAAATTAAAATTTTTGATTATGTGACAAATTGGCAAAATTTAGCAGATTTATAACAAATTTGAAAGTTATTAAAAATTAATAATTATAATCCATATATGATTTTTAATTGATTGATAAAATTGATAGAATTAGATTTAGCAATTTACAATTCATATCTGATCTACATTTTAAAATACAAAAAAGTCTGTACTTTAAACTTTTTTCTTCTTTTACAGTTTTTTATAAACCATTAAAATAATAATTTTTTAAAAAAATTTTTTTTTTTATTATTTTATAAAATAGAATTTATATCTGTTATCCATTAAAAAATGAATATCTGCAGATATTCAGATATTTAAGTTGAACTGATACAGAATTTTGGATATCCAGATAATCTGTCAAATATTTGAATATTATCTGTTAAAAATAACTCAAATCAATTTTATAATACCAGCCAGAATTATACTGAAATATTTTTTTTTGGAAAATTTATACTATACAAGATTTTAAAAAGAAAAATTTTGATTATTAGAAAAATAGTTTTTGTGGAATGGCTATTACCAAAAATGAAAATAATTATCTTATAAAAGTATGTGTAATTCTGGTCAGAATTATAAATTTGACCTGAATTAATCTGCAAAAATAATTGGATATCCAGATAATTTAGGATATTTGAGTAGTATTCAGATTATCTGTATAATATTTGAATAAATTAGCTAGTTATCCAAATAGATAGATAACACAAAAATTGGATATCCAAATAAACAGATATAAATTTTATTGTAAAGTCATTTTTTAATATCTAAACTTTATTTTTTTTTATTGTTAATTTTTTAGATACACTCTGGACTTTTGGATATTATACCTTTTTTCTTTAGAGATATATCTTAGACTTCTTAAAAAATATAGAAGTATAAGTAGAAGAAGATGATAATGATAATAAAAAATATAGCAGTGAAATGGATATAAGAAGTAATCAAAGTAATGAATATGAAAAAAGTAATCAAAGTAGTAAATATGAAAATGATAAAATTGAAATAATTATATTACTTCAGATTATTCTTTTTAAAGTTTTTAAGAAAAAACTCAGATATACTAACTCATTTGGCTTACAATTTTAGGTGGAAGATGATATAGTACAAAATATATCATTTGACAGTATTGGAAGTGTACAAAGTATCGAAAGTACACAAAGCAATTTAATATCAAAGATGGGCTTTAAAGATAACTTTGAAAATATATTAGATTCATTTGAAGAGCCTGAAATTTATGAAGAATCTAAAAATCCTAATTTTAAAACTTCTACAGAATTTCCTAATGAAGCTTATAAAGATTTAATGTTATTAGTAATAAAATATAAAATAAACAATAAAGCTGATAATGAAATAATACGCTTTTTTAATAAACATTCAAATCTTATAGAATCATTACCATTACCAAAAAATATCGAACAGGGATGAGCATTTATGAATAACATAAAGTTTTCTAATTTAGAATTTAGTAAAGTTCTCATAACAAAACATAAAGATAAAGATTATTTCTTTATTATCAAAACTTAATACAGTGCATCAAAAATATCCTAGCTATTCCTGATATAATACAAAATTTTGTGTTATCTTACGAAAACTATAAGGTAAATGGGTAAATATTAGTTAATTCAATAATTTAAATAATATTTATTTTAATTTAATATTATTTTAATTATTAGAATACTTTAATTTCATTTTACTTTTTGTAAATTTATTGTATTATTTTAGCATTATTATCAATAAACATGATCACGCCTTTTAAAAGAAAAAAAAAAAAAAATTTAATATTTTAATGTATAATGGAGAAAGTATTTATGGAGAACAAAACACTGGAAAATGGTGGAAAACTACGCAAAAATCTTTATCTACTGGTTTCAAATTATTATCAATTATTTTATATTCAGATGCAACAACTACAGATATATTAGAAAAAAGTCAATTAAATCTGATATCTCTAATATAATAATTGTTTTTGTGTGTAACTGTAACGTTTAGAATACTAATTTATACATGTATTACCGTAACGTTTAGATTACTTATTTATACATGTGCAACTGTTACCATTGTTTATGAATTTATACACGTGTTAGTAACTGTTCCATATGTTCCATGGTAACCATGACATTTTAAAAATAAATTTTAAATGCGTACTGGAACATTTTTTAAGATAAATTTTATATATAAATATTAAAAATAACTGCATTTTTGCCATTGCAAAGCAACGGGTCAACGGCTAATATATTATATTAGGTAATATTCAAATATAGTGTCATAATAAATAGAATGCAAAACAACTTTTGGGATATTTGCCAATTTTAGAAGCTGCAAATAAAGATCTGGTCTGTGAAACCTTTCATAAATCTTTACATCATTTACTAGAACTGATTATTTTATTAAAAGATAATATAGACCTTTTTATAAATAATGAAAATAACTGGTTTTATTCTAGAGTTTCAACTATTATTGCAGATTGGCTAAAGGCTGCAAGTTTATATTTAGTTTATAAATCCTCCAGTTTAAGCCTCCTATATCCCTCCTGTTTAGTTAAAAGGGACAATCTTGCAAATATAAACTTATCGGTTAATGATGTAATACTAAGAACTTATGATAAAATGCATAAACATTTTAAAAATGATACACAAAAATCTATTTGCATAGAATCTGTGCCTAATTTTTTTGGAGATTGCTGTAAAACACTTGTCAAAATGGGTCTAAATTGACCAGAAATTGAATGTCTGATTTTAGGTCAATTTGGGAATAAAGAGGTCTGATTTGTTGATTAAAATAAAAGCTCTGATTGGCAGCCAATCGACGCCACTTGGCAAAAATTCGGCATTCTGATTTTAGTCAAATTTATCTGAATTTAGTTTAACATAATGCCGATTTTCATCTGAATTTAGTTTAATTTAATGTTTAGTTTAATGCCGATTTTTTATTTAATTTTACAGTATTTTAATTATATATTTTAAATTTGCATTTACAATTTCTATAAATAATAAAAAACTACAAAAATAAAATCTATTATCTACTGCCAAAACAAAGCCAAAAAAATAAAGAAAAAACTTTAGTGTAAAGTTTCTTAAAAATAAAAAATACAAGTTTTATTGCAAAATTTACCAATTTAGCCAAAATCAAAACTGAAAGGATAGTAAATGTTTTTTTAAAGACAAAAGTATTGACTTCTTTGGATAACTCTCAAATTTTGTCAAATCCTTCTTTCGTAAGATGATCAATTATCTTTTACTATGAGATGCCAAATCTCAGACCATCTTTTAAGAGAATTTTATTTTGAAGTCTTTATATCTACTATTCAATGTGAAATCTAGCCAAATTCTATAAAAAAGTCAAACAAACCATTAGTTAACATTTTTTTAAAGTAAAAAAATAAAAAAAAAGAAGTTTCAAAACTTACCAAGTACGTCAAAATATAACCAAGTTCTGCAAAAAAAAAATTAATGAAATGTTAATTAACGTTTCATAAAAAAACAAAAAAACAGTTTTTTTACACAACTTACCCAATCCAAGAGAAGCTGTATCAAAATCGAAGGACCGATCCTACAAAAATGAAAAATAAAATTTAGACGTTTTGTAAAAAAGAAAAAAAATTAAAAATAATAAGTTTCAAAACAAAACTTACCTAAGTCAAGCTGATCGAAACTGAAACTGAAAGATCTAAAGATTAAGGAAAACAAAACGTTAGTTGACGTTTCGTAAAAAGAAACAATAAAAGTTTCAAAATGAAACTTACCCAAGCTAAACCAAATCAAAGCCATAGAACCTAAAAAAAGAAAAATACGAAATATTAGTTAACTTTTTGTAAAATAAAAAAGAAAACAACAGGTTTCTTTACGAAACTTATTCACCAATTGAAGCTGAAGGACCTAAAGATAAAGAAAAAATGAAACGTTAGTTGACGTTTCATAAAAATAAAAAAACTAAGTTTCTTTACGAAACTTATCTAAGATAGCCAACAAATCGAAGCTGAAGGACTTAAAGATAAAGAAAAAATAAAACGCTAGTTGACGTTTCATAAAAAAACAAAAAAAATAGTTTCTTTACAAAACTTACCCAATCCAAGAGAAGCTGTATTGAAATCGAAGGACCAACCCTACAAAAATAAGAAATGAAACTTTAGACATTTTGTAAAAAAGAAAAAATTAAAATAACAAGTTTTAAAATGAAACTTACCTAAGATAGCCAACAAATCAGAACTGAAGGACCTAAAGATAAAGAAAAAATGAACCGTTAATTAACATTTCGTAAAATAAAAAAAATAAATTTTTTTACAAAACTTACCCAATCCAAGAGAAGCTATATCAAAATTGAAAGATCGACCCTACAAAAATGAAAAATAATACTTTAGACGTTTTATAAAAAAGAAAAAAATAAAATAACAAGTTTCAAAATGAAACTTATTCAAGCTAAGCTGATCAAAACTGAAGCTGAAGGACCTAAAGATTAAGAAAAAATGAAACGTTAGTTGACATTTCGTAAAAATAAAAAAAAACTAAGTTTCTTTATGAAACTTACCCAAGATAACTAACAAATCGAAGCTAAAGGATCTAAAGATTAAGAAAAAATGAAACATTAATAACGTTTCATAAAAATAAAAAAAAATAAAAAACTGTTTTTTATGAAACTTACCTAAGATAGCCATCGAATCAAAGCCAAAGACCTATAAAAAGGAAAAAATGAAACGTTAGTTGACGTTTCTTAAAAAAATATAAGTTTTGCTTCAAAACTTACCTAAGAAAATCTAAAGAATCTAATCGAAGCAAAAAGTATAATTAAGAAACGTTAGTAACGTTTTTTTAAAAAATTAATTTTTTTAAGTTTTACCCAGGAAATCCAAATCGAAGTAAACAAACCTATAAAATAAATAATAAAGAGATGTTAGCGTAATATATATAATAAAAAAGAAAAAAAATTAGTTTTGAAATGAAACTTACCAAGATTGACGTTTATTCAAAAAAATTATTTTTGAAGGTATTTTATCTTCAAAATAGCATCTGGCAGGCATTCTGGTCCTATAAAAAAAATGAACATTAGCGAAATGTTCATTAAAAGAAAGTAAAAAGAACTTCAAAAACTTACCTTCAAAGTTCTTCCAAATAGGAGCCCGAAAACTAAAAATAAAAGAATAACAAACATTAGTAGAATCGTTAAAAAAAGTAAAAAAATAAAGAACTTTGAAGTATTATCTTCAAAGTTCTTCCAAATGAGAGCCCAGAATCTAAAGAATAGAAAAAATATGAACGTTGGTAGAATGTACGTTAAAAAAGCAAAAAAACAAAGAACTTCGAAGTAATAACCTTTGAAGTTTTTCCAAATAGGAGAGACTGATACTACAAAAAAAGAAAAAACATTAAAAAAAACTTAAAAAAATAAAAAAAATGTAAGTTTCACTCCAAAACTTAACAGATCTGAGTTCTAAAGCCAAAAAATCAGATATCTACAAAAAAAAGAAAAAGATTTTTAAAAAAAATAAAATAAAAAAATAAAAAATAAATCTGCAAATACTTATAACAAACGAACATTAATAAATGCCTGTTAAAATCAAATAAATAAAAAAAAGAAATTTCAAAGTTTTACCTTTGAAATTCATCTAGAAACTGCTGGAATCCTATAAAAAAATCTGAAAAAAAATTAAAAAAAATTTGAAACGTTTTTTAACGTTTTGATAAAATAAAAATTAAAAAAATTGAAACATTTTTTAACGTTCTAATAAAGAATAAAAAAATGAATCAAACCGCCTAATTACGCTTCAATAAAATAAAATAAAAAAAAATTTGAAACATTAATAAATATTTTGATAAAATTAAAAAAGAAAAAGAATCGTAACATTAAATAATGTTTCGATATAAAGAAAAATTAAAAAAAAATAAATCAAAACATTAACAAATGTTTTGTTTAGATAATTAATTAAAATAAAAAAACCTGAAACGTTTAGAAATGTTTCGTTTAGAAAAATAAAAAATTGAAACATTGATAAACGTTCAATAAAAAAAATTAAATAAGAAAAATTTTTGAAGTGTTTAGAAATGTTTCGATTAGAAGATAAAAAAAGTAAAATTTCGAACTTTAAAATTCTAAAAAAACTTTAAAGTTGGACAAACTTACTAATTTCGTTCATCCTGTACCTTGAAACTTCAGAACTTAAAAAACTTTGTAAAGCTGGAGTCCCTACGAAATTAACTTTTTTTTAAAAAAAGTTACGTCTCAAAATTTAACTTTGAAACCTTTTACCGTTAAAAGAAAAAAAAAGATAAAGTTTTGAAACTTTATCAAATAGCTTAAACTTAAATAAAATTTAAAGTCTATATTTGGCTAGTGAAAATAGATTAATAAACTGATACTGCAAATCATCAATTAGCTGTCAATCAATTGAATTGTCAATTGGTCATTAATCAGATGTACCGATTTGTAATGTTAGCGGATTTTATTCTAATTTTGGGCCGATTTGCTATTTGTCTGATTTTTTTGATTTCGACCAGTGAAAATAATAAAATATATATTAGCTATAGGGTTCCTCAAAATCGAATCAAATCGAATATAAAGCTAATTTGAATTTGTCAAATCAAATTAGATTCAAATCAAATTCGA
>JADRCO010000814.1:0-26099 GCA_021464525.1 Rhizophagus sp. LPA8_4_AMF
GAAGGGGGAACGAAAAGAAAGAAAATAAATGAAGGGGAGACGAAATGGAGGTAAGGGGAGATGAAATGGAAGTAAAGAAATAAAGGGGGACAAAGAAACGAAGAGAGAACGAAACAAATAGGAGACGAAAAGAAAGTATAAGAAATGAAGGGGAACGAAAAGAAAGAAAATAAACAAAGGGGAGACGAGGGGGAGATGAAATAAAGTGAAGAAACGAAGGGGACGAAAAGAAAGTAAAGAAACAAGAAACAAAGGGACAAAATGAAAGTAAAAAAATGAAGAGAGAACAAAACAAATGGGAGATGAAAAGAAAGTAAAAGAAATGAAGGGGGACGAAAAGAAAGAAAATAAATGAAGGGGAGACGAAATGGAGGTAAAAAAATGAAGGGAGGACGAAATAAAAATAAAGAAATGATGGGGGACGAAATGGAAGTAAAGAAACGAAGGGGGGACAATACGTTTTAAATTTTTATTTTTTGTATTACTTGCATACCGTTTCGGACCCTCCAGCGATTTCCGTCCTAGTCTTATACAATTTATAATAAATAAATATAATTATATATTATTTATAAATTTACATATTACAATTATTACATTATAATTTACTAGGGTTTATTGAAAAAATATGATTATCGATTATAGTGACAATATTTGGAAGATCTTAGATTCTTAGATTGCATTGTGTAACTTAAGATCGGATCTTGATCTGCAAGTCAAGAGACGAAAAGAATTAGTGTTTTTAGATAATATCGTAAAACGGATCGACTGGTTGGCGATTAACAAATTTTTAAGAAGGACCGGTATGATACTAACTGATTTACTGATAATCGCTTATTTATTTAACTAAAAACTAAAAATTATTTTCGTTGAGATGATAAAGGCATAAAGCTGATTTCAATTATCCATATGTAGTAGTTAATTACTTTGTTATAAATGTATATAAATAAACGATTAACATTTATTTTAGTCAATATAACGCCCAAGACGTTGTGACATGATTACTTTTCGCTGCAAATATCTGTACAGTACCTGGATGATAATATACATTAGCAAATCTTATCGGCGGTTTACAGTCTAAACACTAAAGGAAAATTTTATTACAAAGTCAAGAATTAAATTTTGAATGAAAATCATGATTTGATGTTGTGGTATAAATGCTATACATCTTACTATTTAAGGAAAGGTTTCTTAGTCCCTGCTATTAGACATGTGACTTTATTTATTTGTTTGTGATTTTCGTATACCGAAATAAATTAATTGCCAAGAAAATAGTGGATAAACCGTTTATCAAGTACATCATGTATAGGAAATCCAAAGGAAAAGTTTTTTGCCGTAAAAAAATATTAAAAATTCGGCAAAACGGCCAATCATCCGGTAAAATATTTTATCCTTTTATTTATAAAATGACCTTTGAAGACTTTGGAAAAAAAATCAACGGAAAATTTTTTTTCGTAATAAAATTAATAAATTAATAATAATAAAAAAAAAAGATTAAGATAACAATTAAGGAATTATTAAGAAACATGTCCGAAGAAATAATTAACGATGATTCGGAAATTGTGACGGTTAATATTAATCAAGAAACTACAGGCATAAACCTCGACGAAACAAAAGAAAAAATATTAAATGAACAAGTGAAAATTGAACAAACGAAAGCTACATATTGGCAATTATATAGATTTGCTAGTAAACGGGATTGGTTTATTATGATCATTGGAGCCATTTTTGCTATCATTTCCGGTGCTGCTATAGTAAGTAAAATACTATTTATTATATTTTTTCTTTTACATACATACATGCTTAATTATATTCAATCAATCTTCTTCAATTTTGAAATTTTTAGCCTATAACAACTGTTATATTCGGAGAGATGATCAATTATTTCACAGATTTTCAGAAGGGACAAATCAGTAATGCCAATTTCCTTGGCAAAGTAAACTATTACGCATTGTTTTTTATATATCTGGCTATAATCGTGTTTTTCAGTACCTATATTTATATGGCTGCTTGGGTATACACCGGTGAAAGATTAACGCGTCAAATTCGAGAAAGATATTTACGCTCTATTTTAAGACAGAATGTTGCGTATTTCGATAAGCTTGGTGCTGGTGAAGTAACAACTCGAATTACTTCTGATACACATTTAATTCAAGATGGTATCAGCGAAAAAGCTGCCATGTCTATCTCGGTACGTATAAAAATATTAAAGGTTTGCTGCGCCAACAAATTAACTAAATTTTATCCTCTGAAAATATAGTACTCTGCTCAATTTTTATCGGCCTTTGTAATAGCTTTTATAAAATCATGGAAAATGACTTTAGTGATTTGTGCTTTAATCCCATGTATTTCCATAACATCTACACTATTAAATAAGTTCACTGCGGTATTTATGAAACGTTCTTTAGATTATTATTCTAAATCAGGTACAGCTAGTTCATTTATATTTTTATTAGTTTTTTTTATAAATATTTTAATTACATATACAATAATGAAAAATAGGAACCATTGCTGAAGAGTCTATAGCCACGATTCGTACAGCCGTTGCCTTTGGAATTCAGCCAAAGCTTTCAAAACTATATGATTCGCATTTAATTTTTGCAAAGAAAGAGGGTATTAAGAAGAGTATTTTGAACGGTGCTGGTCTCGGAGCTACATATTTCTTTATGTATTCAACTTATGCTCTTGCATTTTGGTATGGAAGTACTCTTCTCTTGAAAGGAGAGTTAACTTCTGGCGATGTAAGTATAAAGTAATTTCGATCAAATCTTAAAAACTGTCTAATTGTTGTATTTTGAAATTGTACTGCGCCACAGGTCGTCAACGTATTTTTTGCGGTGCTTATAGGAGCTTTCGCTTTAGGTTCGTTTTTTATAGAAATAAATTATTGAAATGTACAGATATTATTAGAAATGTAATAACGATGAATCTAAATAATTATTAGGTCACATTGCACCGGATATACAAGCATTCAGTTTTGCTATTGGAGCGGGTAGTAAAATATTCGAAACTATAAACCGTATACCACCTATAGGTTCGTAGTTATCGATCTTTATAAATCTTATAAATTAAGTGTTAATTTTTTTTCTATTTCGTACTTAGACATAGCATCTGAATCCGGAGAGAAATTGGATAATGTTGAAGGCCGAATTCAATTAAAGAATGTTTCTTTTATTTATCCTGCCCGCCCTGAAGTTATGACGTTGAAAAATGTATCTTTAGAAATTGAACCTGGTTCTACCGTTGCTCTTGTTGGCTCTTCTGGTTCTGGCAAAAGTAAATGTTTCAAATAGATAGATTAGAACAGCATTGATTTTTTTTTAATAAAATATATTGAAATCTTTTTGCTTCATTTTTTTTTTAGGTACAATCGTTTCACTTGCTCTTCGTTTTTATGATCCAATTGAAGGGGAAATTTATCTTGATGGGCATGATATTAAGGGTTTGAATTTACAATGGCTGAGACGACAAATGAGCTTAGTAGGGCAAGAACCTGTATTATTTAATACCACAATTGCAGGAAATGTTGCGCATGGATTAATTGGCTCAGTTTATGAAAACATTGATAAAGACAAGAAACAAATAATGATAGAACAAGCATGCAGAATGGCCAATGCACATGATTTTATTATGAATTTACCAGATAAATATGAAACTAACGTAGGTGAACGAGGATTTTTATTATCCGGAGGTCAAAAACAACGTATTGCAATTGCTAGAGCTATTGTAAAAGATCCAAAAATTTTATTATTGGATGAAGCCACGAGTGCATTAGATACGCAAAGTGAAGGAATTGTACAAGATGCTTTAGATAAAGCTTCGAAAAATAGAACTACAATTGTCATAGCTCATCGTCTTTCTACTATTAGAAATGCTACAAAAATTGTTGTAATGAATCATGGTGCAATAGTGGAAAGTGGAACACATGACGAATTAATGTCAAAAAAAGGAAGTTATTTTAATTTAGTTGAAGCTCAAAGAATTCAACAAGCAAAAAAGACTATAGAATCAGCAGAAAATGCAGACAGTTCAGATGTATTAGTAACGGCAAGAAAAGAAGATATCGTTCCAGAAGAAGATCACGCAATTGGACGCGTAATTACAAACAAGAGCGCTTCTTCTGCTGTATTGGCCAAAAGAAAAGCTGATTTAGAAGCTGGAATGAAGTTTGATTATGAATTTACAACAAGAGAATTATTACAAAAAGTAACTAAGATCAATAAACCCGAGATTCCATTTATAATTCTTGGATTATTTTCTTCTATTGTTTCTGGAATTGTATATCCAGTATTCGCTATTATTTTTGCTAAAATCATACAAAGTTTCTCAAAAACTGGAGATGAATTGAGACATGATGCCAAATTTTGGGCTCTTATGTTTTGTAAGTTTAAAAATAATTTGTTTGCGCATTTTAATATCTGTTATTAAATATATTGTTATTATAGTGGTTATTGCGATTGTGACAATGATTTCGAATTTTTTACAAGGAAGTTCATTTGGATTTTCTGGTGAAAATCTTACTTTACGAATTCGTTCAATGTCATATGCAGCAATTCTTCGACAAGACATTAGTTTCTTTGATGAAGAACAACATAGTGTAGGTGTATTAACAAGTGCTTTGTCATTGGATGCACAAAATGTAAACGGTCTTGCCGGGATAACTCTAGGCACCATTTTACAAGTGTGCACCACCCTCTTATCAGGGTTAATCGTAGCTTTAGCAATAGGTTAGCGCAAAACTTTTTTTATTACTTTCTTTGTTTAAAAAAAAAAAATCATTAAAAACTATTCATTAAATATAGGTTGGAAGCTGGCACTTGTTTGTTTGGCTTGTATTCCTTTGTTAGTTGGATCAGGTGCGCTACGAATGAAGATGCTGAGCGGATTTCAACAGAAAAATAAATTGGCTTATGAACACTCAGCTCAAATAGCTTGTGAAGGGGCCGCCAATATTAGGACCGTCGCAGCTTTAACACGTGAAGATGATTTATGGAATATTTACCATAAATTGTTAGACGAACCAATGAGACAAGGATTTAATAACGCGTTCTTTGCTAGCATAACATTTGCGTTTGCGCAGGTAATCAATCGTAAAGTCCGGTTAGAGGATTAAATTGATTAATCGAGTTTTAATTAAATAATTTTTTTTAAAAAAAAATAGTGTGTTAATTTCTTAACTAATGCTTTGGCCTTTTGGTATGGTAGTAGATTGGTAAGTAATTTTTTTTAAAAAAACTATATATGTATATATATATATATATATATATACTGTACATATATATTTTTAAAATTTTTATTTCACATATTAACAAAAATACGTTATTTATTTTATTTTATAAGTTTGTGAGTGGAGAATATAATTTGGAAAAAATGTTTACTGGTAAAATATCTTTTATCTTTTATTTTTGATTTTTTAATATTTTAAATACATTGTAGTTGTATCAATTAATGACAAATTAATTTTTGCTTACTTTAGTATTTATGGCTATCGTATTCGGATCCATTTCTGCTGGACGAGTTTTTGCCTTCGCTCCAGACATAGCAAAAGCGAAATCTTCAGCTGCAACAATTATTTCACTTTTAGAAAGAAATCCATTAATAGATTCATGGTCTAATAGTGGAAAGAAATTAGATAAAATTGAAGGAAACATAAAATTTACAGATGTACATTTTCGATATCCTACAAGACCTCATGTAAGAGTATTAAGAGGGTTAAATATAGAAATTAAACCAGGTCAATATGCAGCATTAGTGGGACCATCAGGATGTGGAAAAAGTACAACTATTGGATTAACGGAAAGATTTTATGAAACTACAGGAGGAAAAATTGAAATTGATGGAATTGATATTACAAAAATTAATGTTAGTAATTTAAGAGAACATATTGCATTAGTAAGTCAAGAACCTTCTTTATATGATATGACTATTAAAGAGAATATATTACTTGGATGTAAACCAAATCAAAATTCAACACAAGAAGATATTGAACGAGTATGTAGGGAATCCAATATTCATGATTTTATTTTATCATTACCTGACGGATATGATACACGTGTTGGAGGTAAAGGAACACAATTATCAGGAGGACAAAAACAAAGAATAGCGATTGCAAGAGCATTAATAAGAAATCCAAAAATTTTATTATTGGATGAAGCTACATCAGCATTAGATTCAGAATCCGAGAAAGTTGTACAAAAAGCATTAGATGTTGCAGCTAAAGGAAGAACTACTTTGGCTATTGCACATCGATTATCTACAATACAACATGCTGATGTTATCTTTGTTATTAAAGAAGGTAAAGTTGCGGAACAAGGAACTCATCAAGAGTTATTAGCACAAGAGGGAATTTATTTTAATATGGTACAAGAACAAGATTTAGGAGCCGATGATTAATACGGCGCAGCACTTGAGAAAAAAAATTTAAGGTTAAATAAATAAATAAATAAATATAAATATATATATATATATATGTATTTAATAAGCCAATAATAATAATAATAATAGTATTTAGAATAATAATTATTCCAAAAATTTTGTAGTAAATCATTTAACAAAAAATAAAAATATGTTGCGATAAAAAGGTTGTACACTTTTTATAAAAAAAGTGCAAATATAAACGAAACATGTTTAATTTTGCCAAACAATGATTTTATTATAGTTTAGATCGGATTTTACACCGAGTCAATATCTCACAGTCTCACAGTCTCACTAATTAATTTCAATTTGAATCACCGGAACCCTTTTTTTTTTTATTTTTTTAATTGGTGTAATCAAAATATCAGATATCAGATATATATACATAAAATCTAATTTCAATTTGTCACGTGATATTAGTAGTCTAAAAAAACAGGGAGATATTGATTACCCCCTTTTTTTTTTATATAGATAACGCGAGAAAAAACTCTAATTAATATAACAATTTTTAATATAATAATTAATAATTTATTGATCATACGATTAAATAATTCAAATAATTGTTTCATTAAAAGTTTTTTGCTAAACCAAAAATTTATATAAACAATAAAATATTTCTCGAATTCTAAAAAAAATATGAAAATCGAAACAACAAAGTAAAAAAAAAATCTTTGTTAAAATGAAACAAGACACAGAGTTTTTTATGGTAATTCAGTGATTTCTCTAAAAATTAGAAAAGATAAACAAATAAAAAAAAACATTGAATTAAACTTATTTGGATTCATCAAGAAATGAAATCGAATTTTAGACGCGACGATTATAGTATTATATGGTTAGAATGCGTTTTAGAAGGCTTTTCTTCCTTTTTTTTTAATGAATTATGTGTGAGGATTCACGATACTTTATTATATTACTTTATTTATCAAAAAGATTAACGTAAAAAAGGAGTTTTGAAAAGGCTAAGCCAAGTCCAAATGATCAAATAATGATTTACGGATGACTCAGGGAACCGAAGATTTTTAATTTATTATTTTACTTGATGATAAACTTGATGATATACTATTTTTGCCTGGGAGCTAGTTTAAGTTTGGTGAGAATTTTAGAAAATCCTAAAGAATTCTTGGTTTATTTGTTTTTAGTTAAGAACGAATCATAATTAATATTCTTTGGCTAATGTTATCCGAGCAGGAGATTAAATCTTTAATAGCCGAAACACCAACAGCATACACGAAGTTTTACACGAAAAACGCCATTTTAATTATTCTTTTTCCATTTGGTAAAATAATTTATTATATATTACTGTATAATTATATTATGTACAAAAAAAATTTATAACTTGACTAATTCTAAATATCTTATCTTTCTATTTTGACTAAATTAGGCGTAATTTATATATATATGTATTATATATAACATAAACATCGGCTAAATTCAACTTGCGTAAAAAAAATCAAAGAAATTATTGTAATGCGCAGTAATTATAATAATTATATAATTTGCAGATTGTTTGTATCACGTATATTAATTGAACAAAGAAATTCCTTTTTTTTTAATATATATATTTATATTTATATATATATATATTGTATATATACACATTATTTTTAGAGTTTAACAAAAATGCAAAAAAAAAGTTCTTTTTAAGTAACACATGAGAAAAAAAAAATATTTCTTGTCAAACTATGACAGATTAGACAGATTAAGTAACATTTAATTTTTCTTTTTAATTTTGTGTAAATTTTGTTATATGATATCTTTAAAATTCCCAACATGCCAATTCACTAATATCCGATACATCCGATTAACCCGAATTTTACTCTTTTCAGCTTTACGATCAGAAATTTGGCTGATATTCTGTAGTATGTATGACAACAGATGATAACCATATTATTAGAAAATTCAAATCAATTTTTCTTTCATTATTCCGCTTTATTTCTGGAAAATATGAAAAAAAATTATTTTTTATTTCAATAGTACAAATAAGGTAAGAATTATTATAATTTTTGATTTTTCTAAGGCTGAAAGATATTTACAAGTATTTTATATAATGTCTAGTAAAATTCCGGTAAAGTTTCAAGATTTTATTTTATTTTTTTTTTCAATGTGTGTGGGGAGACGATATGATCGTTTCATCGCACGTCATTTTTTATTTTTATTTTTATTTTTATTTTATTAAAATGCATGATAATTTAATTTTAATATATTTTATTCTCTTTTCCCATTTTGTAGATTACATGCAGGTGTGTGAATCAGAAGGTATACGATATATATAATATGTATGTTTGTTATACAATATTCATAATTAATCAATAATTTCTTAATAAATATTCTTTTAACTTTAAAAAGTTTGTTTATATCACTAATTTTTTACAACCTTAAAAGAATTTGTTTATACATCTTCAGGATGCAAGTACGGAGATTTTTATTTCGGACGCAGCAAATGTAATTTTCCTTTTATGGGATCACGGTCAATTATTTTCCCTTTTACCGACTTCTCGTAAACCATTCGTTTATTTTCTATTTATAAAGATTTCACCACATGATAAATAAATATGTTTAGTTTTTTCAATTCTTCATCGTCCCTTTTCTCCAAAGGCTTAGCGAAATTGTTTTTATTTGATTTTCCTTAAGGTAGTACTATATTAAAAATAAATATTTAAATTGGTGTTATTTTTATTTTATTTTTAACCTATTTATTATTTTAGATAAATAAATAAATGAGCTGCATAATTGTAAACCAACCCATTAATTATTATATAATATTAAATGACCGTAAATCGTTGTTTGCCAGGTAAAAATTGTTAATACTTAAGTGGAAAACTAAGTAAATTATTTTTGATTAATAATTTAAAAAAAAATTTTTTTTACAATAACAATATTTCATTTTGTAATTATCTATCAATTTCCTTAAATTAATTAGTTTTGCCCTCACATCTGACTTGAATGAGCGCAGTAAATTCATTATTTTATTTTTTTTTTTATATATGTGAGCGTGTTCTACCATGCAGGTTCTTTAAAATGAAGTATCATATTAACCTATATTTATCCATTCTTTTTAAAAAAAAAGTTGTTTGTACAAATTATACAATTCAGTCACGTAAACAAAAACGAGAAACCATAACAAATAATAAGCAAGTATTTTATTAAATTGTAAAATACTCTAGAATTTGCAGTTTTTTTGTCGTTTTTTTCCCTTCTCTCTCACCTTTTTTTTTTTTAAACAAAATATTAGTAATATATATATATATGTGTGTATATTATAATATTTAAAAATATTTAATATATATAATATATAAATATCTTCTTTCTTTTTATTCACTTCTTTTAGTTTTGGTTACTGTATTTTTTATTATTTGTGAGTGTTAACAAAAAAGAAAAAAAAAAATTTTTTTTTTTACCCATATTTCGTGGTGCTAAGTTAAATCTTTGTTTAATTGGAGCCGACTTGAAAATTTAAGAAACTAATATCATACCCCTTTTTTGATTTAGGGGACTTATTATTGTAATAATTAATAATTTTATTAGAGAATATATATATATATTAAATATAAATTGTATATAAACACTTTAACTTTGTCTATTTATTTATTTTTTTTTTTCACCCACCGTATTTCTCGCATTTATACAGTTTCGTTTCATTTGTTTTTCTTTCCATTCCTTCGTTTTCTCTTTCAACTTTCGGAAATAGAACTTCAAATATATGTCCAATATGTCTAACGAAAGAGAGAAAAGGGCTAGACTCAGGTATTTATATGATTTCATTACATATCTCGAGTTTTGAGATAAAAAAAAAACACCATAATATATTTATATGTATGTGTGTAAAAAGTTTTGTAACTTTTTCTTAAAACTCGAGGTTAACTTTTATAGGTTGTCGCATAAACTTTTTTTCCGATATAATTTATTTGTTTGTTCGGAACAATATACTTATTTAAACATTTTCCCCAACCTTTTGGATTCGATTTAAAATAAAAAAAAATTTCTTAATAGTCATGCATGTGATCGATGCAGGAAAAGACATGTTAAATGTGATGGAGACTATCCTATCTGTGGTAATTGTAAATCTGTTAATGGTGAATGTAGTTATAGCCATCCTGGAAGTAAACGCGGGTATGTTGAAACAATTGATGATAGATTGAGTAAGGTAAGAAAATATATGTATATGTATATATATATATATATTTCATTTGAATTTTTTTACTCTTTTTACTCTAGTTTTTTGAATTGAATTGAATTGATCAAAAAATTTCTTTGGTTTAATTTATCGGGAATTTATTAAATTCATTTTTTTTTTTAAAAAAAAAAAAATTATTAAATTTTTCATTCAATTCGTAATGTTAATTGTATCTTTCTTGATAAAAAAATTATATATATAAAATATAATAAAAAAAAATGGAATATAAACAAAATAAAATAAAATTAATTTATTAATTGATTCATTAGATCGAGCAAGTATTATCAAAATATCTTGAGGGAGCTGATACCCAACAACAAAATAGTAATGCTTCTACATCAAGAGATAGTAACAATGGCCCTGAATTGGATGTGCATGATATTGTTAATATGGCGGCATCTTTAAGAATAAAAGAAGGTCACGAAACTATGCAAGTATTAACTGAATCAATGTCGTCAGCAGCGATGAAATCAAATAGCAGATACGTTACTGCAAAGAAAAATGAATTATCAGATGGCGTATCACCAGATTCAAATTATTCATCCAAAGGTTCTGGAGGGGACTTGCAACAACATTCTTCAAAAGAAAACAAAAAAGTTCAAACTTTAGAACCACCACTTCCAACTGAATATAAAGGTTCAAAAGAATTACCACCAAAAGATTTATTTGATCATTTAATACAATTATATTTAACTCATGGATATTCATCTAGAGGTCCTATTATACATAAACCTACATTTATTAAACAGTTGAGAGATAAAAATAATCAGCCATCTTTGTTACTTTTAAATGCTATATTCGCAGTTTCTAGTTTCTTTTCTGATGATAGAAGAACCCGAACTGATCCAAATAATTCTGCAACTTGCGGTGATATTTTTTGGAACCGTGCTTTAAGTATGTTTAAATAATTATTATATACACTTTTGTTGTTATATGTTATATTGAAATTTTATATTTATATATATTTTAGCGTTGATCGACGATTTTATGGACAGAGCACGACTTTCAACTGTTCAGGTTCAATTATAGATGATTTTTTTTTTTTTTTTGCACAATTACTTTGTGGACTAAATTTAAAATTAGAATATTTTTTTTTTTTAGGCTTTATTATTTTTGATTCAATTTTGTGTTAAATCGGTAAGTTCTAAAAATTTATTTATAATTAGAATTTATCTTTCAATTAATTAATATTAAATATATCTGTACACACTATATATACATAATAGAGTCAAAACTCAACCAGAATTTGGATGCTAATAGGAATGACTATGAGAATGAGTATTGATTTGGGTTTAAATCGTGATTGTTCAAAGTGGGATATTAGTAAAGTTGAAAAGGCCATACGGACAAGGGTCTTTTGGGCCGCCATGAATGCTGAGATTGTAGTGTGCGCGTCGTTTGGGTATGATTTAAATATAAAATTCAAATTTTTTTTTTTTTAAAAAAAAAATAATAATTTTTTTTTTGTTTTTAATAGTAAACCTTTACCAGTGTACGATTATAATACTAAATTTCCATATGAAATTGATGACGATGGAGAAGAAGCTCAAGATGTAGTGAATTATATGCACTTTTCTAAATTAATGAAGATTTATGGAAATGTTTTACAATCAAAGTCATATTTTTCACAACCAGGAGCCTTAAGAAATACTTTACCTGCTATTGACGCAACTTTAAACTCATGGTCATTAGCATTACCCTCACATTTACAATTTAATCCTCCACCTGTTGGTGATCCTGAACCAAATTCTATATCTTTATTTTGTGCATATTTGCATCAAATGTACAACACGGTGTTGATTTCTCTTCATCGTCCTTATATAGATTCGGAAGAATTTCCAAATTTTGATTCACGTGATATTTGTAATAAAGCCGCAGGAAATATCACAAAACTTGCAAATTGTATACCAATTGATTCTCAAGGAGTATATTTTACGTATAGTGCATCTGCATATTGTTTAACACAGGCAGCTGCAATACATGTTTTGAATGTTGGTGATTCTGAATATTCTCATATTGGAAGAAAAAATATGGATAAAACAATCGATGCCCTTCGAAAGATGGTACGGGAAGCAAAATTGGGTCACGGTCATTGTGGAGTAGAAGATGCCACAAATATGCTGGATTATCTTTATCAGGTGCAGCTTTCTAAAATACAGGATAATTCTGAAACACAGAAACCTATTCGTCGTATTAGTAGAAGTGGTGGTGGGGGTGGTGGTGATGGGCCAAATAGGGGCGGTAGTGGAAGTAGTGGTGGTTATAATAATAACAATAAAGGTGGTGGGAATAATAGTAAAGGAGGAAATAATAATGATAAAAACAACCAAGTTAAAAATATACCAACCCCTCCTCCATCATCACACCAACAAGATTCTGCAGATGGTGGTGATTCTATTATGTCGGCTCATGTAAAAACTGAAAAATCGCCAAGTTTACTGAATCGTCAACAGTCTTTTTCTACTTCCCCCTTAGGACCAACTCATCCACGTAAATCTTTGGGTGAAGTACGTCATCATCATTCAGGACCTACATACTTATCTCATAATTCTTCTATTGGAATAATTAAATCTAATCCTACTCCTGAACCTTCCCCTCCTTTCCCTCAGCAACATCTTCATTATCAACAACAACAGCAGCCCCATCATCATAACGTACAGGCACATGCTAGAATTCAACAACAAAATGATGACTTAACGACTACGAATCATCATTACATGGAAATTCCTCCCCCGATGGTTTTGAGTTCACTTGCTGAGCCGCCAGTTGTTCCATCTTCTGGTTATTATAATACTAATAACTTTAATCCCAACATAGTGGAATTTACTACACCAAGCAGTACTCAACTTTATATAGGAGATTGGAGTGATATGGTTGGAGTTGGAAATTCGCATCAGCAAATTCCAACAACAGTTTCATCTCCTTCCCCTCCTGCTATGAATCAAAATCAAACCAATGTGAGTGTAGGAACTCTATCTTCAAGTCATCCGAATTCCCCTTCAGGTCCTACAGTAAATCCTACATCAATACATCAAGACCAACCTTCTAATTACTTATCTTATCATGGGGATCAAAACACAACAACAATTTTATTAAGTAATAATCATACCATGATGGGCAGTGGTGCTGTACAGGATTTGGCAAATGGGACAAATACAAATATGAATGAACATAACATTGACAATAGTAATGTGCCTTCGCCACAACACCCAATTATAGTTCAACAACCTACTCATCATCATCAGCATCATCACCCAATGGTATCACAATCAACAAATCATCCTCAATCGTTTCCAAATGTTTCAACATCAAATGTGTGGGTTCAACAACCACAATGGTAGACATTAACGTTACAAACTTAATTTATTTTAATACAAAAAAAAATTATATTTATCAACGAGCGGGTAATTCAAAATTAAATTCGATTTATTCTATTTTGATTTGCTTAATTACCTTTTTTTTTCATTTTTAATTTATGATGCAACACATTAAAAAATGCTTTTTATTTTTTTTTTGCTTATATATGTATATAATTACGCTTTTTGTTTATTTTATTTTTATAATCTTTTTTCTTGGATTTGATTTAATAATTATTTTATTTATTTATATATACGCTTTATCTTACTTTCTATGATGTGAATCATATATATGTAAATTATAAAGATTTTTTTTTTTTAAAGAACCGAGTTTAATACGTATAAAACAAAAGAAAAAAAAGTGGTATTTTTCTGCGGGTATTTTTAAAATTTTCAACATCTGTGTATTATTTTTTTATTTATTTAAAATTATGTTTAAATATGTTAAAAGGGGATATATTATGTGTATAGTGACGGTTTTTGTGGATTATATTATTATAAAGGGTTTATTAAGGAGTTTTTGTGGATTATATTATTATAAAGGGTTAAATTAAGGAATTCATTAATAGAATTAAAATTTTTTAATGTAGTTGCAAATAATTAAATCAGTAAAAAAAAATTGAATAGAATAAAAAAAAGCAAGGTAGACAACTTTTATTGGTCGATATTTTGTCTTTTACAAAGTTGATAATTTTTTATTGGTAGTGATAATCTTTTTGTTTCTGATTATCAATAAATTTTACATACGAAAATGACATCATTTAGCATCACATAAAATAAAAAATTCTTTTCGCTATTTTCGCTATCAAGTCATCTATTTCAAGACACTTTATACAAAAATAAGGTCGATTTTAATATCAATTTACTTCAAATATTAATATTATGATCGAATCACGTACAATTTATCGTATAACGGGGCCATAGTACCCCGGGTATGATACAAATTTCAGAGGTTTGTTATACCCCCTACCCCCTGCGTAAGTTTTTATTATTAGTAGATAGTAATTTTAAATAATAAAATCGGTAGAAAATGAGTTCTTTTTTGTAGGGTACTGTGCATAGAGGTTATGGCCTGCAAAATACGGTATCCGATTTAAAAATTGAATAATAACTTTACAGAGACTTAATTCCCTTCATATGCAGTAACTATTCACCATCTTTCACTATGCGGTTACTATCACAATTATAATGCCGTTACAATGCAATTACAGTATATTAACTATTAAGGAAAAGTATTCGTGAGTTTCGAATATTATATAAAGGGTATATATAAGTTCAAGCACTAAATTTGCCATCGCTGGCATTAAAGGGGTATACAATACAGACTATATTATACCCGGGATGGGTAATACTTTAGGCAGTGCTAGACGGTATAAATAATTACTTATTTATATTACAATAAAAATACTAGTTGAGTTCTTTCTTGCATAAGTCACCAGTAAGAAAAAATAATATCATGCTATTAAAAAAACTATCAAATTAATAATCGTTGTAAATAATTAAAAAATTTTCAGTATGATTGTTTATACTCATAAACGACTCAATCAAATTATGTTTCATCAAAATCGAGTCTATTTAACAGCCCAACTACTTAAGACTAAAAAGAACTATCATCTAAAGTTTTAGATCATTTTTTTTAAGTACATGTATATAAAAAAATAAAAAATTTGGTTCTTTCAAATTTTAACTCTTCGTAACTGTTTATTTTTTGTTTAACGATTTTCGAAATGATGATGAAATATTTTTAAAAAAAATTGAAGTCGTGTATTATATAAACAGATGAAAATATAAAACAATACAAGATAATATAATACAAAAAAAAAAAAAGAAAATTAATAAGAATAATAATAATAATTAAAATAAATTAATTAAAATAACTATATACAATAATAAGTAATAAAATAGCTATAATTCCTTCCCACGAACTTTTTTTTTAAAAAAAATATTTCCGGTCTAACATAATATTATTTTTTTTCTTTTTTTCTTATTTTTTCCTTTTTTTAAAAAAAATAAAATTTAATCCCCAAAATCATCTATCTTGTTCTTATTAGCATTTTTTCACTGTCAAAACTTCTATTTTTACCATTTCTTTCCAACGCTTTACGTAATCCTTCCAATGAATATTCATCATCTGTTATAGCTGAACCTTCGGTAGTACCGCCTTCATCACCAGAATCGGGCCCAAATTCGCTAGTTTTTGCTCTTAATTCCTCTAATTGATCCATTAATCCCGCTACAACAGATCTATCAAGCTGATTATTTTGTTTTGCTTCATCTCTAATCTCCCGTTCAAGATCTCCTAATAACTCTCCCAATACTTGGTCTGGAAACATTTGTCCGTATGTGGCACCAAAAAAGTGAGACAATTTACGTATTCCTTTTAATTTTTTTTGTTTACGTGGTCTATTTTGTTGATTGGGCAATGCAAAATTAGTTGATGGTGAACTTGAATAAGGTGTTGGAGGAGATGATTTTCTTCTTGAATCTATATTGTCAGTATCTTCTTGATTTTCTCCTTCATCACTATTTTCCATATAATTAATAAGTTCATACATTGCTTCTCTATCATTTTCCATCAAATATTCAAGAGACATGATGCTTCTACGATGAAGATCAATACTCGAGCAATCCGATGAATTGTCTGACATAAACTTGGATTGTGAAAAAATTAAATTCTGTGGTGGTGTTTCACCAAACATCTTTTGTAGCTTAACAGCTCTTTGAAGATGGCGTTTTCTATCCACAGCTGATAATTTTGTAACGGAGACATCATTTTGATCCAACGTGTTTGATGTGTTTGATATAAAAGAAATATTATCCTTGGAATCCTTCTTGGTAAAAGATAATGAGGTAGGTCGTCTTTTTTTATTCTTAAAATTTGACGGTGGTGGTGGTGGTGGTGGTGGTGATAATGGAGCTGATTGAGGTGTTAAAGGTTCTTCTAAATCATCGTCATATTCACCCAATACAGCATTTAAAGGAACTTTTTCGCCTAAAAATCGATAAAGTTTTTGCAGTTTCTTACGACGGTACTCTTTCGTGTCTTTGTTAATAATAATCAATGGAACAGTATCAGGATTAACTGAAGGTACACCCTTGATCGTATGTTTATAAGAAATGTTATTATTACTCAATTTTTCATCGAGTGAAACGGGAGGACTTGCTGGTGGTGTCACTATGGATGATGTTATGGTATTAGAAGTCAACTCTGATGGAATTAATGGTGAAATCATTGAATCAGATGCACGACGATTAATTTGTTTGTTCATGAATGATCCATTACTACTTCTACTATATCTATCATGATCTAAATTAAACGTCGATCTATCACTGCTAAATCTTTCACTATTGGGAGAATGACCTGGAGTTGACTGAATGACTGGAAGTGTTAAAGCTTGTCGTACCATATCTTCATCCAATGCTTCTCCAAACATTATTTGTAATTTCTTGGTCTTTTTCCATAACATTCTCCTATCATTTGCGCTCAATTCATTCATTGTTTGCAATTGAGGACTATCAGGAGTTTCAGAATTAAAATTTTGGGTCTGTGATGTTGTTGATGGACTATTTGGAGTTCCTGTTAAAGAACTTCTTTTCTCATTTAAAATATTTTGAGAGTAAAGTTGAGAATCCTTTAACCCTCTACCAAATATAGATTCTAATTTCTCTACTTTCTTCTTCTTATTCCAAACATCCTTTGCAACTTTCCTATTTTCAGATATAGTTGATGAAATACTCTTCGTATCATCATCATCACCATATCCTATCCTACCATTACCGTAAAGAGTTTCATCTGGCATGACAACAATTTGGTCATCCATTCTATTAATTCTCTCTCCAAAAACCCATTTCAATTTTCTTTCCTTTTTAATTTTTCTCATCCTTTGTGCATTTGTTAATCTACTTTCACTATCGAAATATCCGTTCAAATTTGAATTTTCGTCATTAGCAGCACATTGCATTCTTCTTATTCCTCTATTATCAAGAAGAATGGTTTCAGGAAAATATTGTGACAAGATAGTATGAAGGGTTTGCTCTTTATAATGATGGGATACTGGCGGTTGTTTTATACTAGGATCATGAGCCATTGTAACAGCAAGCATAATTGACATATTTGGATGGAAGTAACTTTCAAGCGGTTTTGTCATTTCATAGCTTTGATATTCTTTAGGTTCTTTATGTAGGTTTTTTTTTTTCAAAAAAAAAAAATTATTAACAATTAGGTAAGCAAAATTTTTTATAATTTAAAATATATAATCATTAAATACCTAATTTCTTTCTTCTCGTACACTCTTGCCACTCAGGGCTATCTTCAAATCCGATAAAAGTATAACCTTTCATCAATTGATAAACGGCTTCTTGCGCTTCATCAAACATATTCCTCTCCACAACATCTTCATCATCTATTGGCCAATTAATATCTCTTCTGATTTCATCGCTAATATTCACTTGTAAAGGAGCATCTGAATAAATATAAGTATAATAAATATATCTAGCGTAAATTACGGTAGTTTGTTGCTCCTCAAAATAATTATCTTCAATATCACAAGAATTTCCCGCAGCAAAGAGTTCTACATCGAGCCAAAATAATAAATTTTCAACCGAATATTCCTTAATAGCAAATTTTTGAAAATAATTAAGTGCAAGCGTATTTGATAGAACAGCTTGAAACCTTGTTTCTGAATCTTGAATTTCTTTCTGATTATGTATTATAGATTGCAAAGATGATGTTGAAGTATTTGGAGTTGACGAATTAGAACGAGGAAGTATTGTACTATTTCTGGGGCTAGGGCTAATGATCGGCATACTATATCTTTTAACTTCACTAGTTTTAGTTTCTTTAGTTTCCGATGGTAAAATATTGATAACTGAAGCAGAATCATCTTTTTCGATATTATCATTAAAACCTAAAGGAAATTTATTATAAAGATTGATTTGGATGTAAAAATTAAAATTTTTTGTTTATTTAATTCAACGTACCTTCATAAATATTAAGTACATTTACAACATCACCATGCTCTAAAACATCACCCACAAGATCACGAAATCTTAATGCAATCATACTGACGTCATACAGTAAACCTACTTCAAGTGGCTCATATAAACCACCTTGTTCAAATCCACCAAACTTAAATGCATATTCTGCTTCAATCTGTCTTGCTAATCTTTCTACGGTGTAAGTTTTTTCAATAGTTATTGGAACAGATATTGTAGTAGTTATATTCGCGACAATTTGTATAAATGAAGAAATATGTTGAATTGTCCTTGACAAACGTTTTTTATGGATATGAGTAAATGGGTGCACTGAACGAATGGAGGATGAAGAAGAAAGTGAGATAGAGGACCTTCTATTAATATTCTCAGTTTGTAAATAAACGTCTGAAGAATTAGCAGCCGCGTAAGAAGATTCGGGAGAATCATTAGATTTTTCTATGGCCACGCTATCAGAATTTATCAAACGGTGTATTTCCTCGTCATTATTCTTGATATTATTTGATTCTTTACTCTTTAAACTTTTACTATTTCCTGAATAACTTTCTCTTAATATACTTTTTGCACTATATACACGACGATGAGATGTTGAATTTGAGTTAAAATATGAAGCAGGGGAGGAGGAGTTACGAGTATGTGCCATAACGTTCCGGTGTGCATTGCGTAAAGAAGTTGTATTATTAATGGTAGGAGTAAAGTTACTACTGTAAGATAAAATAATATTTTTCGTTGGTGTTTGTGTCTGCGGATCCGTCACAGTAGATTTTGACGACATAATTTTTTTTACTTTTATGTCTAGTCTAGTGATGTAAAGTGTGGTATATATATATACTATATAAATATATATTAAAGGAATAATTTTTTATTTTATTATTATTTTTTTTTTCTTTTAATTTTGTTTTGTATTTGTATTATTTATCAATAGTTCATGTGATTAAGCTTATTATCTTTGAAGGTTAGAGAATATATTTCGCCACGCGCTTCGACCATAAAAGCTGCACAGTTTATGTATGTTTGTAAAACAAAATAAGAATGTATTATCAATTATAATGTAAGCAATGCTTGCTTCCAAACAAAAGCTATTTATTTCTTAATATAATGAATAATTAATTAGGGAATAATACAAGTAAAAGCGTAAAGTGGTCCACGCTCGTTGCTTCCTTTCTAATTTTATTTTGATTTAAAAAAAAAAAGAAAATTTCTTTTAGGTAGAAGAAAAGAAAAAGAACGAAAATATTATATATATAAAAAAAGAGAAAAAAAAAAGAGTGAAGTAGTAAAAAAAAATTTTCGGCAAGTAAAGATTTGAGTGTAACTACTTTACGGTTGTAACGTAGTAAATTTGTTATTGGAGGACAAGCGAGCATCAAACTTTCTGGTAACCAATTAAATATTGTGTATCCTTCGTCTTATGTTTAATCAAGAATTTTAATATAAGAACAAATTAAAAAAGACGAGTAAAGTATTAAATAATGTAACTCTTACCTTATATATTTTTTAAGCTTAATCTAAAAAAAACATTAGAGCAGGATTCATTTTATTATTGTTTGCGAGTAATAGATTTAAATAATTTTAAGTTAGCAAAAATGTCCAACTGCAAATTAAAAATTTCTTAAAAAGTCGGAAAGATCCTTTTTTTTTTGAGTTTGGCCACATGGAATTCACATGAACTGACATTTTAGATCATTGCTTTTTGAGATGATGTGACATGGTACATTAATAACTTTTTCGCTATAATCTCGACTTTTCGTAATGCACGATTCCAAAGTAAGACATTTAGTATTTTAAGGCTTCACATTTGAAATAAATTTGTGAAGACGTAGAATTGATGAACCTAATACACAAAATACTTGGAATGTTCTAACATCTGTGGTACCTTTAATTCTGCACGGGCTATTTGACAGAACCTGATTGGGCATATAAAATAATTGAAGTAATTTTGCTCCTTTTATAAAAGTCATAGTTAATTGACCCTTCTAATATATAAGTGATTCGTCAAAATTAAATAAATTAAATGACATCACAATCACTACCATTCGGTATTGCTCGGTGACGGCTGTATGAGGGGAAGTTTGAGACAAGCATATGATCGGTCTCTCTACACAAAACTCTTTGCAAAAAAGTATATTTGTATTAGAATTTTATTCAAGGAAAAAACACTTACTGGACAATGTTAACCACACTTGTGTTAACGTATTTATAATATATAATGAAGAATACTCGATTAATAGTAAAAGATGTTCATTATAACTGTTTTCTTAGAACACAAAATTTTGGACATGTAGTATACGCCAGCTATTTCACATAAGACTCTTTTTATGAGGCTTCCATGTGAAAATAAAATAAAAAATAACATTCCTTATATTTAAAAAAATAAACTTTATTTCAATCATCTGACAAGCCACAATAGTCAGCTGACAGTTCGAATATGATGTGTGTAATAACGTTATCTATTTAGGGAAAAAAGCTGACCGATCATCTATTCAACCAAGTCAAATGCTCAAGTTTCATGTAACAAGAAGTTACACAAACAGATCTCACAGTCCTGATCAAAAGATAAAACAAACAATAAATATATAGTACAGTATATATACATGTATATACTGTTATAAACGAAATTTTTGTTTCATTTAAATTTCCTTTTTTTTTACAATAACTTATTTTAACTTTTTTTTTGTCTTTTCTTTTCTTTGACTGTTATATCATCGAATTCTTTAAAAAAAAAACTAAGAAATGTCCTATGAAGAACCGAAAGTAGTAGAAACTACCAATGCAACAGAGATCGCAGAAACTGCAAGTATTGAAAAACAACAAACTGAAATTTCAGAAACGGCCGTGCCAGTAAAACAAACACAACAAACAACAACTAATGATAATAGTATCGCACCAACAAACAGTAAAACTAAAAAAAAGTTTGTAATTGGCACTGAAGAAAGTCTCAGAGATAACAGAGGAAACAATGATACAGCGTCAGAAACTGAAATACATGTTGATTCTAAAGGGATTGAGGAAAATCATTTGGATACAAATACCAAACAAAAAATTGAGAGTGAAGAAGAAGAAGACTATGTTAATATTCCCACAACATCTGCTCAAATTATCTCAGAACCTCAACCACAACAACCAATTCAACAACCAACACCAAAAGAGGATAAGGTTAGTGAAACGAATCCATCGGAATTATCAAAGCCTACAATGACTCCAACAGAAGCACATCAGGCAGCTCCAGTTGTTACAAATACAACAGTAACTGCGCAGCGACAATCAACTCCATCAAAACAACCTCCAAAATTTATACTTAACACACCAGCAGATTCACCTGATTCGACGCCTATTTCATCACCATCACCATCGGATGGAATTGTTAACGCTTCTTACGTAAATCTTAAACTTACTCCTAATCCTTCAAGTCAAAATCCGATTCAACCCATTCATATTTTCGATAATAATTATACTGCCCCTCAACCACCTGATGACACATCCGAATCATTAAATTATCCACATCAACCTCGATTTCCACCCTCATCAAGCGGAATATCACGTACTCAACAAAAACTTTTACTTCAAAGGCAACATTTTCTTGCAGATGATGAAAATTATTTAATTCATCCACGCAATCAATTAAGATTGACTAAAGTTATTGAAAGGATTAACAGAGAACATGCAGCTATAACATTATTTAGAGATCCAATTATTGAGAGTTTACAAAGAGTTTGGCCAAAATACGTTCAAGATCATCCTGAAGTGTTGGGGGATGATTTTGGTGTTGGGTATGAAGATGCAAAAGAATGGGGGGTAATTTCGGATCATGGAAAAAGCGTGGATCATATCGGGTCAAATTCAATTATAAGTACTGAAACGCTGGGTGTTGATTCTATGCCTTTACGTGGAATTAAATAATAATAGAAATTTCATAGAATGAGACATAAACATGTTACAGAATATTTAGAAAAATAAATATTTTTAATCTTATATATATACAAATCTTTCAGAGAAGAAAAAAAAAAATAAATTATAATCTTTTGAAATTTGATATTTTTTTTTTTTTATCATTTTACTTATTGTTGACAAATTCACGTGATATCCGTGATACTGATAGTTTATATATTTATAATAAAATAGATTTTTCTTTTCACTTACTTTGACTAATAATATAAAGTGGATAACATATCTTTCAAAAACAAAAAAAAATTAAAAAATAAAAATCACATTCTGCGAAACTAACTATACCACACCTTCACCACCTGAACTATTTCTCCCACTACTTTTATTATTAATTAACCTATTAGGAATAAATCTCCCCCACATTCTAAATACAATTTTTTTAAAATAATTATAACGTCTAAAAATGGTTCCTACACCTAATAATATAATAGAATATAATGGGAGTGTTATACTAAGGTACGTGAGTCTGTATGACCATGGACCTTCTAAAAAACTTCCTGTAAAATTATCGAGCCATAATTAATAAAACATATATGATGTATAATTATTGTTATGATAGTTACCTTCAACTCCAAATACATTAGTGACAATAGGTCTAACAATTCTAACAGTAGTTGAACCAGTTATACCAAATACAGCAATAATTATAGTCCATTCTTTCCACCATGTCCAGCTCCACCTTTTCATTTCTTCTTTACTGTTATGAGTAGCAGTAACATATTGTCTCAACGAACTACTACTACTATTATTGCTTGAACAAAGTAATAACGCTTCACTAGCTTCAGGTTGTTGTACCAAATGTGAACTGTTGTTCATTTTATTTTTTGAACGTACTAATAAATTAGAAATGCTTTTGTGAGAATAAAATTTGGAGTTGTTACGAAGAGAACGAGAAATAAGTGAAGTTGTTCTAACGAACATTTTTGTAAAAAAAAAAGAATAATTAATAACCTATTATCATTCATTCCTGCTTTTTTTACAATATTCGCACACTATGTGATTGACTAATCTGATTATCAATAGATTATCAACCCAATTTAATTTGCTTTTTTCCTATCCCAAATACAAAACATGGCGTTGCTTAAAAGCTCATGTCCCGACCTGGAATTTATAACTTGTGGAAAGGTTCGAGATTTGTACCGAATAGACGATAATACTTTGTTATTTGTAGCAACAGACAGAATAAGCGCATTTGACGTTATCATGAAAAATGTATACAATATACTATCATTCCAATACATAAAATCATACAATTTTTAACAAATTGCTTATTTTTTCATAAGGGAATACCAGGAAAAGGAAAATTATTAACACAAATGAGTGTATTTTGGTTTAATTATCTGAAGGATATACTGCCGAATCATATTATAACTACAGAATTTGATCAAATGCCAGAAAAAGTACAAAAATATCGGGATCAACTTGAATATCGATGTTTACTTGTTAAAAAATTAAAAGTTTTTTCTATAGAAGCTATCGTTCGTGGATATATTACCGGCAAGTACACATATTTAAATTGATTATTTAAATTTAAGATTATTAACGCTAGAAATATTATTCTATTATAGGATCTGCATGGTCTGAATATAAAAAGAAGGGAACGGTTTGTGATATTACTTTACCCGAAGGGTTAAAAGAAAGTCAAAGTTTTGAGAAGGCTTTATATACTCCTAGTACTAAAGCTGAAATTGGTCAGCATGGTAAATTATAACATATAAATTATATGAATTAAATGAATTAACATGATTTTCTAACATATTATTACGTGATTTACAAGATGAAAATATTCATCCTAGCAAAGGTAAATGTTATTTTAACAAAAATTCTATGTACTAATTTTCATGCATTAATATATTTTTTAAAGTTCCTGAAATTATTGGAGATAAATATGCAGATCAAATTTCAGAAATTTCGGTAAAACTATACACAAAGGTAAAGTTTTAAATTATTAATCCTCTCCAAAAATGCAATGTTTTCTCTTTAAATAAATATTAATAAAAAAATATTATTTTTTAAGGCAAAAGAATATGCATTGAGTAAAGGAATAATTATCGCAGACACAAAATTTGAATTTGGAAGGGATGATACAGGAATTCTTTATCTTGTCGATGAAGTATTAACTCCAGGTTAATAATTACATATGCTCAATTTCTTTTTTTAAAAACAAAATTTGATTAATGTGATTTTTTTTTAAAAAAAGATTCCTCAAGATTTTGGCTGTCCTTGAATTATGAAGTTGGCAAAAGTCAAGAAAGGTATGTTATTTTTTAAAAAAAATTCCTTTTAATTTTACATACTAACCTTTTTTTGTTTAAAATTTTTAGTTTTGATAAACAATATATAAGAAATTATTTATTAAGTATTGATTTTGATAAAAAAACTAGTATTGAACTACCTAATGATATAGTTACAAAAACTATGGAGAAATATATTGAAGCTTATAAAATGATAACTGATTCTGATCCAACTTTTTTATGATTTTTTAGTTATTATATGTAAAAGGTTTTATAGAGCTATATTAGTGTAATAAAAGTTTTTTTACACCTTTTTATTAAGTAAATTAATTTTACAAGAATTACTGTAGATTCCATTTATTCCTATTTTTTATAAGTTTGCATGTGAAATTATATGGGACGTCCGCAGCAAAAGGCAAGTCATGTGATTTTGAGAAAATTGCAAATTAAGCCATGTGATCAATTTGGTAAAATTATCATTTTAATATTATGAAAAATCTAATATTTTTAAAAGTGGTTTTTTTTAAACTAGAGTAAATTTTGCAAGGAATTCATAAAATTATCAATACCTTTAAATTATTTGCTAAATGCAATAAAAGAAAAATGCAAATAATAAAAAAATATTAATATTTCAACTTTTTACTAATTTATTATAAGCAAAAATATATTTTTTCTAAAAGGTTAGAAATATTAATATATAATTATAGTAAAATCTCAAAATTATGAAATTGGTCTGAGTCCTGGCTTTTGCTGTAAACATCCCCATATAATGTATTATTAAACTTTAGATTCTTTTTTTTTAAAAAAAAAATTATTATTTATATAACGATTCTATTTGTACACTATGTGTGTGAACACAGATCATGTAATTATAATAAATCACGTGATAATACAATAGCACATGATTTTAAACTAATTTTTAATGAACGCGATGAAAAGCTAAGTAAAGTTAATTTATTTCAGCTTCAGTTACTTTACTATATATAT
>JADRCO010000815.1:0-26097 GCA_021464525.1 Rhizophagus sp. LPA8_4_AMF
TGCAGTATTGCGCAGATTTTTATCAAATTTGCATAAAAAAAAGCGGCAATCTGCTAAAATCGCAGATCACCGCAGATCTGAACCAAAAAAGTTTGCCGATGAAATCTATAAATTTTATAAATAAAATTTAAAAATATAAAATTATAAATAATTTTTAATTTAATATTTAAATTTAATAAATTTATATTACTAAATTTTAAGCAAGATATAACTGATTAATCATGAAATTTGTTTTAATAAAATAAATTAAATAGTAGTAAAATAGAATATTAAATAATACTAAAATAATTCAGATTTTAAATCTTATATAATAAAAATTTTAAGTAAAATATTTTGATTAATATTGTACTTGTAAAGATAAAATAAATATCAAAATATTTGTCTAATAAAATAAATCTAATAAATTAAAGATTATTAAAATTCAATTAAAATAGCAAAATTTGAAGCAAAAAAGTTAATATAAGCCAACTTTAATATATTTGAAATCAGAATTTATTATAAAGTTTATATAAAATTAGATCTGAATTTTTTTAGTATTATTCATAATTCTAATAAAATTATTTTTTTATAGTTAATATTAATAAAGTTGTAATTTAAAAAATAACAATTATTAATTTTAAAATTAATCCAATAAGAACTGTAATATATATTATATAATATCTATTTATTATAAGCCTATACCTCTCCATCCCCATATAATATATAATCTTACATTACACTTATATATATAAGACCTTTAAATACCTCCTATCCTCTAAAATATTATGTAATAAATATTATGGCCCTAATTAAATTTTGATAATAATTATATTATTACTAAATTCATTTCAATAAAATAAATTAAATAGTAATAAATTATATTTTTATAATTAATAAAGAATTCTGGATATCTTTAAAATAAATTATAAGTTACATTTTTAGCAAATTAATCATGTTTAAAAAATTAATTCACAATTCACAAGAAATGAAAATTAAAGGATTTTTTCTAAATTTACTAATAATTGATAAGACATTTAATTATTAATTTTTATTATATATAAAACTGAAATTAGGCTAATTTTACTAATTTTAACCTTCAAAATGGTTATAATAGTTGAAATTAATTTGATTTTAACCTTCTAAAAGTCAAATTATTAAATTAAATATTGAATAATGATCTACAATTATTAAAATTTAATAATAAAAGTATTTAAGGATATCTTAATTCTTGACATGCACTCATGCAGTGATTAAAATCTTATAATTTATAACATTTAAAAGTTTTAATCATAACGAATTGAATGGCAGTAAAATTAAATTAATCACATCAATATTGACCATTCCATTCTTACTTAAGATTTAGATATATTGCTTATGATTCTAGTATTTAGTAATCAGATTTTAATGAACTTAATACTATTCAATTTATTTTATTAAAAGAATTCAAATAAAATGTATTTTATATTTGAACTGATTATTGTTTTGAGAGGAAACCACTGACCAACAGGTATTATAGTATTTAGCATCTACATAGTAAATCTTATCTACATATAAATGCATGATAATATGACCATTATATGTTTTTAGCCTGAAAGTCTTAAGGATAAGGTTGCTTGACTAAACATCTCCAAAATTTTACAATTAATTTCATCTAGATTTTAATATGAATTTAATATAGTTTCACAAAGTTTCTCTAGTTTCGCTATTTACTAATATAGTTTTAGTAGTTTCAGCATTTGACTAGTTTTGCCAATTTTTTAATAAGATTTTAATATAGTTTCATCAAGTTTCACCCTTTAGTCATTATACCAACTTGCTAAACTTCCTAGTTTTAGCAAGCAATCTTACTCAAGGATCCAAGCTTCAAAAAGACATTATCCTTCCTACTCATCCTTCACCCATACTATAGATAAGAGCATTAACCTGTATTTATATTTTTAACCACTCAGGTAAATCTGTATAAAGAACTTTTACCAGTATAAAGGCAACTATATAGATACCCTTTTATATCATCAGTATTTTATATTGGTAGTATTAATATTAGTAAAATTATTATAATTTAAAATTTTTACTATTTTACAATTATTTAAAATCATATGATATGATGTAATTTAGCCAATTTTGACTTTAATTTTGACTTTAGGTCTTCAAAACCAAAATATTTCAACTTGAAACCACTGGAGATACCCGTTGAGTACTAGATGGTACTCATAGATGGTGATAGTTGTGAGTGCAATATCTTTACGGCAGTTTACCTTCTGTTAGGTTTAGGCTAACCATGATATTCGTAAGCCAAATGGTGTATAAGGTTCAGAAGCTAGGTTCGATTCTCTTGGTAAATTTGACATGCTGGTTGGTGATTCTTGGGATAGGTTAACTTTTTGGTAAGATGATCCTGCACCCTCTGAAGCTTCCTGTTCTGATAGTCACTAGTTTGATGGTACGGTCATTTGATGCAGATTCACTTACCATACTACTAGGGGATAATATGACTGTAGTCCTAGTGTGTAAGAATCATGAGGCTGTAGTGGTTTTAAGTGAGCTTACATGCTTAATATAGGGTTATGGAAGGGTATCTAGATGGTTGTCTATTGCACCATGGATCCTCAAAGTAAATGGTCATTACAGTTGGGTGGGGATTTCAAAATATAGAAGCCTGGTTTAATCTTATGTAGTTATCGAAAGAGAGAGCTTCCTTGAGTCTGGGGTAGGTCTAAAAATTTAACGTAATAAGGGCCTACTTGAGTATGTTAGGTGGGTATGTGATCGTTAGCTTAGGCTGCAGTATATCCGAGATCACAAGAATACCTTATGACAAGCAAACTGCAAAAAAAAAAAAATATTTCAACTTTTGACTTTTAATTTTAACTACATATATAATTTTATACATATTTTATTTGTAATTAAGTAAAGCAACTTCTAGTTCATATTATAATAATTTTAATTGCTATAATATATAATTTGATCAGTACTAATTGTAAAGAATGAGTAGAATGAGTTCTTAATTATTGAAAAATTTATTATGTCCAAATATATTATAATCTTCAGCTAATAATTTTAATAGTAAAATTTAATAAAAATGTCTAATTTTGTAATTTCAGTTTTATTTAAAATTTGCAATTTTGAAAATACTTTTATAATTTTTTAACAAAAGATAGCCAGAAAGTTAAGAATTTGTTTGGTACTTTTAAAGTTTAAAATTACAATAAAATTGTATCAATAATTGCATTTTAACTGTACTAATAAATTTATAATAAAATTGCCCTACTGATCATTAATAAAAATCTTTCTGTCTTTTATAAATTATAAATTAAAAATTAGAATTACAGTTAATCCTCAATATAGCAAACTCTCAATATAGAGAATTTTTAACATTTAACCAATCAAATACATCAAAATTCCCTCATTATAACAAACTAGCCAATTAAATCTTTAAAAAATTTGTTATAATCCTATAGTGAAGTTGAATCCAGATCCTAGGATTTATATCAAGAGTTGACTATGATTTTTTTAGCATTAATTCAATGATTCAATTTTTTTACTTTGTAGTTCTTATTGAATTCTACAATTTAAAAAATATTTATCAAAATTGGATTACATATTAAATGTTGAGAAATTTGCAAAAAATGATTTTTTGAATTTTAGCAAAAAGGGAATTTTGGCCAAAGTTCATTATGATCTATATATTAGATATCCAGGATTCTATAATTAACTGTATTTTAGCTTATATATATTTAAATAAACTTTTTTAAGTACTTTTATAAATAAAATTATTGGTTATTTTGAAACAAAAAAATTTAAATTTAATAAATTATATGATATTATGGTAAATTATTTCAGGTGAATTTTACTCCCAGTAAACATTAAGATCATTCTGTATATATATAAAAAAATAGATTTTAACAAGTAAATTTCAATGAAATGTACTTATGATCTTAAATTATTTAATATATACAATTTACTTATTTGTTTATTTATTCAATTATTTAAACATGTCATTTTTAATAATTGATTAAATGAAAAGTTACACTAAATTTCTATAAATAATAATTAATGAAAATTTTTGATAAGCCAGTGTAAGAAAAATAGCAAAAAAGATATAATTTAAAAAGAAAAAACAATATCTCAATTATTATATTAAGTATAAATAGCCGTAAAGTAGTATAAATTAATTTTACGCGGTATGATAAACCCGTTTTTGTAGTATTGATTGAAAAATATCAAGTATTTTTTATTTTTGATGGCTTTGAAACTTTAATAAACAACGCAACTTAGAAAAAATGCACAGCCCTAATTGCTATTTTGCTGAAAATCGATCCTTTAAAAATTAGTTTAATGGATTTAATGGATTTTAATAAAAGTTGGTATGATAATTTCTCTATTGAGAATGGAATATTAGATATACCATACGAACAAATTAATAAAGAACGAACAAGAATAGGATTTGGTAAATACGGTATCGTTTATAAAACCACATGTGATTTGTTTGGAGATGTAGCTGTTAAAGAATTTTATATCAATGATCAAGAATATATCGAGAATTTCACTAATGAGGTATATACTATATTATGTGTAAGTTTTTTTTGAAATTTTAAATTTGAATCGAATTCATTTTTCTAGGCGAGAATTCACAATCTCGCACGACATAAAAGAATAATTCAATTTTATGGAATAAGTCGAGGTTAGTTAAAAAAATTTTTTTTTTTGATTCTTAATAAGGTCATTTCAATTAATCAATTATATATATATTTATCTCCAAGACGCAGAAAAAAAATTATATTATATCGTGATGGAATATGCGAATCATGGAACATTACGCGATTTCCTAAGCAAGAAAAATTCAATGAATTTAAAAGAAAGAATTCGTCTTGCAACTCAAATATCTGAAGGACTTTCTTACCTTCACAATAAATTAGATATTTCTCACCAAGATCTGGTAAATATTAAAAATTATGTGCTAATTTATACATTTATAGATATATTCACACTTTTATTATATCAAACAGCACACGAAAAATATCCTTGTAAAAAATGAGAACATTAAAATATCAGATTTTGGAAAATCCAAGTGCTTCAAGCACATAAATAATTTTAGTTCAAATAAAATATTTAATAGCTCAACTTTGTATAAAGTGTCCGATATTCATAGTTTAGCTGTTATTTTATTAGAACTTTCTAATTATCGTAAAACATTACATAAAGAACAGCTCTCAAGTAAAATATGTTTAAAGGAAGATCGTTTGGAAATGCGCGAAAAATCAAGGATGGTTTCAAATTTACAATTGAAACCACTTGAACCAGCTTACTTAAACAATGACAAGAAAAGTTATATCTATTCTTACGATTTTTAAAGTATTAAAAAAATGGTTGTAAGTCACGTGAAATTTATTAAAAATTTTTATAAATTAAATATATAGAATTAAAATTGATTCACGTAATTATAATTTACTTTAATAAAAAGCACCAACTTTTAACTTTTTCTAACCAATTAAATATAAAACAGTTTTTGAGGGCGCTCTGATATATTTTGAAAATGCCAAGAAAAAATGGGAATGCATAAATACACCGATTAACTTTATTTATATTGAGTAACCTGTTCGCATAAAGCAGAAAGAAAATTTCTAGATGGGCGACATAAAAATTTGATCTTCGATCTTAGGCGCAATATTTATACAAGCGATCAATCACATAATACTAATATAACCCCTTTTTGATATCTAAACTATACTTTAATCACCTGATTTGTCGTTTTATCATAATAGTGAGTAGGTATTAATCTAAATATAGCGAGTTTGAACATCATTTGTTTCTAAAAATAAAAAATTTATTTTGAATGAAAATAATTATAAGCCTATTTTTTAAATAATTTAAGCGCAAATTAACTTACCAACATATGAGCTTGCTCAACTGTAAGTTGATCACCATATTTACAAATCGTATAATCTTGATCTAAAACTAAAAAACCTTGCTCCAACCTAATAGTCATTCCTAAACCCTCCAATATTGGTTTCTGAGTAGGTATTACATATTCACCAGTATTATGATATCTTATTTTTCCGGCTGGGACAACTATATCTTGATCAACAAGTCCTCCAGCTCTAGCATAACCATCAAATTGCGTATTTGAAAAATAAGAACGAACATCATCTACTTGTTCGTTCGTAAACAAGATTCCTCCCTTACCAACCAATTCCTTTTATAAGTAAAATTTTTAATTTAGCATAAAATTTTATCGTATAAATGAAAGGTTCTTTTAAAAATTAAAATTACTTGTGAAAATTTGGATAAATTCAACTCCTGTTCATCCTGTTCATTGCTACCCAATGCTTTTATAACGAGTTTATTCTTGGTGAAGAACAGTCTTTTTTGAAAAGTAAATATTAATATTAATTTAAAAGCAATAATTAAAATAACGAACTCCTATATAAAATTACTAACTTACTTTCCCTTATCTTTCCAATCTACTCGAATTTGTTGTAAATATACATTTCTCATATCCTCAGGTACTATCCTCCATATATATGTATATTGGGATAAACATTTTTGAATCTATTTAAATTAAGTAAACATTTGTGGAAATAAAAATTTTTTGAGAAAGAAGTTGCGATTAGTAAACATAGTTAATCGAATTTATTCTATAAAAAAAAATATTAATATCAGACAACAAACATTAGCGATAGCTTTAGTTTTAGCCTCACGAGTTTTCTTTTGAGAAGTTATATAAACTGTTAAAACAATAGTTGGTTTAATCAACTGAAGTTTTTACCGTTCTATTAACAAAAATATAAAATTTGATATTTACTGATCTGTTTCTTTCTTTTTGATTTCGCCATTGTGAATTTAGATGAAAAAAATTTTTTTAGTTACAGTTTTTATGACCATTACATGTTACACGGTATGCGGCAAAATGCGAAATTATCATTAGGCACCACTACAGATTTTGGCCCAAGTTAGGTCGATCTTAACTATAATAGGAAGGAGTTATGTTTACGCGTCACCTGATCACGTGCAAGCACGAGTTCAAAAACACTAATTATCTGAGGGACAGTTTTTTTTAGTGGCCAAAAATTATTTGTCACCCATTATTTGTCACCGCGATCGCCCTAACCTGGGACACATTTAGGACGTGCCAGAATTTTGGCTCCTGCTTTTTGTGTGCCAAGTTTTGTCGATCTTTCCCATATTAGGCAAGTGTGAGAGTTAATCATCACCGGGAACGTGATTGCGGGAAACGCGTTGTTTATATTTATCTCAGCGACTTGGTTTTTTTAGTAGCCTGTTCCCTATTTGTCACCAAGCTAATTGTCACCGGATGGTCAACTTGTGGTCAACTTGACCACTTAACATGGTACAAAAAAATGGGGTGCCAGAATTTGTGTAACGGAATCAAAATTTATTTTATTGTAATTTCTAGCTTAAAAATATTAAATTAAATGATATAACTATATGATAACTTAAATTCATGCAAAAAGAAATGTGAAAAATTGTCATGCATATTGTGATGTTTAATAAAATGTCTGTTTTTTTTAAAAAAAAAACGAAGTTTTATAAAGACGCGAAATCTCGCAAGAAAACGCATCAAATTATGTTCAATCTAGGAAAGGATTAAATTTCTTTCCGCCTCTTTTGTTGGAATTAGAATGAGAACCCAAATCGTCAGTTCTTTCGTCTTTTCCACTTTCACCTTCAAATATTTCTCGTTCAACGTCTTTTTCAACATTTTCAGCTTCCTCTATATCTTTTTCACCTTTAATCTCTTTCATATAATCAATATCACAAACATATTGACTTAAAAATTGTTCCAAATAATTTATTCTCTCTGTTATAGTTTCATCAATGCTTGGCAATTCTAAAAGTGGGATTGATTTTGGATATTGTTTGTGAAGTTCGTTTTTAATTCGTCTTCGAATACAACAGTTTTGAAATATTCCCCATGGACGAATTGGCGAGAACCCTATGAAATTATAAAGAGAAGGAATGTTGTTAGATCTTGTGGTAAATAAATAAAATATATTATAAACATGAAACTTACCAAAAATTAAAATATAAATTCCTGCTAAGATTCCATAAAATCCAGCAAGCATACTCATTGAATCCAAAATCTACAAATGAAAAAAGACATCAGCAACATACACAAAAACCATTAAATTTAAATTTAAGTAAATTAAAACACTTACTCGGCGCGTTCTAATTTTGTTATTTGTTATTTTTGATAAATATACATTAGTATTTATATTTATGTCATTTAAATAAAGAATTAGTTAATGGATTTTTACCTAGATTCAGTTTCAACTTCTTGAAACCAATTCAAAGTTCCGATGAAAAGATTTGCATATTTCTGTTGGCCCGTTATAGGCTGACCGGCGAATTCTATCGTATCAGGTGCTGTAACCGATTCTAAATAAATTCGAGATTATGTTTGATTCTTTGTTTCCTTTTTTTTTAAAAAAAAAATTATTAATAATTATATTCTAACCGTATTTAGAAGTTAGGTAAGGCTCTTCGAAATATGTTGGCGGTAAACCCAGAATACTAAAGAAATTTGTAATCATTTTTTTCTTTATATGCCTACTTATAAACATCCAATTAATCTAATAAAAATAAGATATTAGCAAATAATCATAAAAGTATTTTTTTTTTTTAAAAAAAAAAAAAATATATCTTACTTGTTGAAAACCAATAACGTGATAATTTAATTCATCCAACTTCGCGTAAAAATTTGGATCCAATTTTAATGCTTGATCATGAACCTTTTGTGGTACAGTACGAGGATTAAAATCAGAATCATGAACTTTTACAAACATTCCCGCATCATTTTCTCTTAAATATCTTGGATCATCAATATTTATTGTAAAGTAAACTCCATATAACTTTTCAGACATGTTATATTTTAGTCGACCGTCAATTGAAGTAAACCAACCATGCCATCGTTGATCCTCAGAAGTTTGATCACATGATGGTTGTGTGATCAAATCTTCGTCACATGGTGTTGGTGTCTTTCCATCTTAATAGAAAGAAGTTTTCGTTAGAGGAAAGGATACGAAAGAAATAACAGATTACAAAAAAAAACTTACCTAGATATCGAACTTCACACGTAATATTAAAATGATAATTAAACGTAATCTCCACATCTTTTTTAAAATCATTTAGTAATTAGAAATGGAAATTTCTTTGGGTATTAAACTTACAGAAAAACCGGTAATAAATCAGCAATCGATTTACCTGGGACAGGTATTATTTCTGCTGGTTGTAATTGACTCACCATAATACCTTTATCTAATGCAATCAATGCTGTCAAAATAGCAAAATAACCTCCTAATATAGCCACAAGAATAAATAATGCAGTTGCTCTTGCTGATACTAATACAACAGGTTCTGTTTTTCGATATTTTCGAATGATGTCTTGGGTTTCATTAATAAATTCCATATTTACTTATCAATTTGAAAATCGATGATTTTTTTGAAATTTCTAAATGATAATTTCATAAAATAAAAATTACTAATAAACCGCTCTTAAAGGAACTGGAACAAGTTGAAAGCAACAAGAGAGAGGCGGTGAAAAATTCTTGTGTGATAGTAAGCAACCATATATCAAGGATTTACAAAATGCAAAATATGCAGCATAAATTAAAATAGTGCCTTGATGTATATTTGACGACGTATAAGCGATTATTACTATTTTTAAATATTTATTTTTTGTAACATGGCGCTTTCCATATTTAATTTGACACAGATCAATCTTCAATACAATATTGTGTAATTTATAATTTGTACTAATATTTCATATAGTAATGCAGTTCAGCACATTTTTTCTATATCGGAAATTACCTCTTTTAACCACCACACTTACCTTTTATATCTTCTAATTAAATTATTATATCAATAATCTTTTTGCGAAGCCGAAACTAAAATCTTGGCGTTCATTCGTCCAGAACTTTGTCCTACGCTGATTTATTTACAAAAGAATTCGCATTTTGTACAGGCTGTAATGTATCACGATACTAATAATATCATTCAAAAATTCTTTATTTAGTTAATTATAAAGGATTGGCGCTTGCTAAAATTATTATTTTTTAGTCAGTTTAATCATCTTTTAGGAACGTAAAATTTCCTCATGTTCAATATTTATAAATTTCTTAGGTGCGATGAAATCATTTATTATTTTTTTTTTTTAGTGAAAATCTTATTAATAATAGATAAATAAAAAATTTTCAAACTGAAAATCTATTTATTTATTTTGAATTATTTAAATTTTAGTAATTTCGAATCAACGAAAGTATGTCCCAATGGTTCAATGAAATATTATTTTGTTAAATTAAATTATATCGGGTTATTCTCAATGTTGATACCCCGATTTTAGAATAAAAAGGAGTTTTTTTGCGATCAGATCATCAAATAGCGTAACTATTTTACGCGATTAATGAAAAAAAATTTAAGCGAGAAATACTGGCGCAAAGTTGTTAAGAATATTATTCATTATTTCCTTATTTTCATAATTATAATAAATAATTTATACTAACCATAATTGTACAGTATTACAACATAAATTCTACTTTATAATTTTTATAATTTCATTGTTATTTTTCAAAATTGTGGAATGTAGATCTAATTTTTTTTGTGAAACTTATTTTTATGAATTCTTTGGTTACATTTACACTACATAATTTTTTGACATTAAAATAATATTGAATAATTTTCCTTTTTTTTTCCTTACCACTTTCTTCTTTCCTTTTCTTTTAAGGCGGTCTATTTTTTTTAAAAAAGAAAAATTAATGATATGCTAAAAGCAAAACGGCTGCTTTAAAGATTGAAAGAAAAGAGTGGAATCGATAATTTTAAGAACTGTTCAATATAAAATAATTAATCAAAAATGACGAAATTTGTTCGTGAACCCCGAGAAATACTAAAAAAATATCGAAAAACAGAACCTGGTTTATTAGTATTTTTTAGAGGATTATGTTTATCAATTTTATTAGCCATATTATTTATTTATTTTGGTATATTGACGTTTTTTGTTGCCACCGATCAACCAATTTTATCGAAGGTTTTGGTTCCTAAATCTTATATTCTTGCACCTGGTAAGGGAAATCACGTGACAAATATACGCGTCCTGAAATTATTACTTTTTTTAATGTTTAATTTTTTCTTTGATCTTGTAATATAGTTGTAAAGATCTCATCAAAATATGCATTTAGTATTACTTGTGAATTTAATTATCTCGGTAAATGTAAAATTTATTCATTCTTTCCATCCATTTGGGATAACATTTTTTCTAACCTCATTGAATAATTAATATAGATCTTCGAACACCAACAGATGAAGATAGAGCAAATTGTAATAAATATATTGTGCCAACAGAATGTAAAGAACAAGATCCAAATAATACATTTGTTGGACATTGTGTAGGATTATTTAATTCTCCAATTCAAGATAAATTTAATTTTAGTTTACCTGACAAAAGATATGGAATTTCTTTTTTAATCACTATTACCGATGAAGCATATAATGCTACCGATGATAATGGAATGCAAGTTAGAGTTTATGACCAATGTAAGCGATTTGACATAATAAACGTTTATTCTTTTTTTAAAATTGACATAACTTTTTAATTATTGTTTCTTTTCATAGTATTTAATCCTTCTCAATTATCTGATTCTGTTAGAAAAACGATTAGTCTCCTTGATCCATACTTTTTAGATAGATTAGAAAATTTAAATTTTCATGTTATGGGTTATCATCAGGTAATTTATTTCAAGTAAGATCGTAACTTAAATATCTTTATTAAATTTATTATATGTATTAAATAGGTTAATAAAATGTATGTAAGTAGAAAAACAAAAAGGTTTCAAATTCCAACATTCTTTTCTGTATTAGGTATACCACCGACATATTTTCCTCAACCATTCATTGAGTCAAATTATGGTAAGATAAGATAATTAATTAGTCTTCTCATTTAATAATAATTCACTCATTAAAAAAATTCTTTTTTTTTATAGAATCAGTACAAGTTCCTGGTGTAGTTTCAAGTTTTACTAGAAATACGTATGGAAGTTTATTTGTTGGTACACTAGATTGGACTGAAGAAATTCAAACTGAACTCAGGTAAGAGAATTTTATTCTTATGAAAATTTATCTATCATAAAAGAAATTAACTCCCACTTTTTCTTTTTAATTATTCTCATAACAGAACTTCCAATGTAAGGATAATTAATTAAATATGATTATTATTATTCAACAAATATTTACGCATAATTTTATAATGTATAGGTATTGGACTCATTTGCGTTATTAGCTGCATTTTATGGATTACTAGTGGGAATATATGTTTGTCTATTTGGTAAGAACTTATATATTTTTGACATTTTTTCATAAAATTCATTTTCTCATAACTCTTTTTTTTATTTTTAGGTTGGTCTGCTATATTACCGTGGGGAATTTGTCAATCAACATGTTGTAAACGTAAATCAAAATCAAATTTACGTGAAAAATTCCCAAGAGGAATACCAGTTGTTTCACTTCTTCGCTCAGATCAGTCAAAATTAGATCGTTTAGAAGCATTAGAAAAATTTATTAAATTATTTTTAGTTAATGTAGAAGGTCAGGCTAAACCTGAATCAAAACCACCAAGCATTGAAGATGGTGAAGAAATAAAACCCGATAAAGAAAAGCCAAAATTTAGACCTTCATCTTTCCTATCGGTTCTTAATACAGCCCCTATGACAAGACCAAATTCAAGGCCTCAAACAAGACCTGTTTCTACCAATACTCAAGAAAATGAAGTTACTCCTAATGTACCTCCTATACCTGAAGCTGAAGAAAATCTTACAACTGCTAATGCTCCTCCTTCAAATAATCGTCCTCCAAGCAATCGTTTATCTTTTTCCCTGTCAAATTTTCCAAAATCTGTGTCTCCCGGCAAAAAAACTCTGTCTCCTAATGATACTTTATCAACTACGAACGATTTACCAACAGAATCAGAAACTGGTATACCATCATCTGCTCCAAATAATAAAGTACCAAATAGTACAAATTTACCAACTGGATCAGGAACCGATATTTCACCAGCAATTCCATATACGGGAGCTCCGGATGGTAAATCATCTACTAGTAAGAATTTACCAACTAAATCGGAAACTGGTGCATCACCAACTGCTCCAAATAAAATAATTCCAGATAGTACAAATTTACCAACTGGATCAGGAACTGATATTTCACCAGCAATTCCATATACAGGAGCTCCGGATGGTAAATCATTTACTAGTAAGAATTTGCCGACTAAATCGGAAACTGTTGCATCACCAACTGCTCCAAATAGAAAACTTCCAGAAAGCACATATTCACCAATTGGATCAGATACAGATATCTTATCAGCAATCCCGTATATAGGTGCTCCAGATAATAAATCGTCAACTACAAAGAATTTACCAACTAAATCAGAAACTGATGTACCATCAACCGCTCCAAATAAAATAATTCCAGATAATACACATTTACCAAATGGATCAGGAACCGATATTTCACCAGCAATTCCATATACAGGAGCTCCGGATGGTAAATCATCTACTAGTAAGAATTTACCGACTAAATCGGAAACTGGTGCATCACCCACTGCTCCAAATAAAATAATTCCAGATAGTACAAATTTATCAACTGAATCAGGAACTGATATTTCACCATATACAAGAGCCCCGAATGGCAAATCATCTACTAGTAAGAATTTACCGACTAAATTGGAAACTGGTGTGCCATCATCTGTAACTCTAGTTAAAAAAATTCCAGAGAATTCAAATTCACCAATTGGGCTGGAAACCAATATTTTATCAGCAATCCCATATATAGGTGCTCCAGATAATAAATCATCAACAACAAAGAATTTACCAAATAAATCAGAAACATCAACCGCTCCTAATAAAAAAAATCCAGTGAGTACAAATTCACCAATTGGACCGGAAACTGATATTTCATCAGCAATTCCATATACAGATGCTCTGGATAGTAAATCATCTACTACAAAAAATTTACCGATTGAATCAGAAACTGGTATATCATTAATAACTCCAAATGTTAATGAAAATAATGGCTCATTGTTGTCGGCTAAAGAATCTGAAAAAGATATTGATTCATCTTTATCTGAAAGTGGTGAAAATATAAGAAAATCAATAATATATGTTAATGAACAAGATAATTCACTTACACCCGAAGAAGCTGTCAATATAAGGAAATCAGTAATATATGTTGATGAAAAAGGAAATTCACTTAAACCTGAAGAGGCTGAAAATATAAGGAAATCGGTAGTATATGTTGATGAAAAAGGGAATTCATTTACACCTGAAGAAGCTGAAAATATAAGGAAATCAGTAATATATGCTGATGAAAAAGGGAATTCACTTACACCTGAAGAAGCTGAAAATGTAAGGAAGTCAATAATATATGTTGATGAAGAAGGGAAACTACTTACACCTGAAGAAGCTGAAAATATAAGGAAATCAGTAATATATGTAGATGAAGAAGGGAATCCACTTACACCTGAAGAAGCTGAAAATATAAGAAAATCAATAGAATATGTTGATGAAGAAGGGAATCCACTTACGCCTGAAGAAGCTGAAAATGTAAGAAAATCAGTAATATATGTTGATGAAAAAGGGAATCCACTTACACCTGAAGAGGCTGAAAATATAAGAAATTCAGTAATATATGTAGATGAAGAAGGGAATCCACTTACACCTGAGGAAGTTGAAAGTATAAGAAATTCAGCAATTTTTATGGAAGATAATGAAGAAGTTGAAGAATTAAATCAAGAAGTATATGTAGGCGAAGGATCATCAAAAAGTGCAAAGAAATATAATTTAAAAGATTCGGTTACAAATCAAGATGAAACTATTAATACAGAAGCTATACCTGTTACATCTAATTCTTCAAAATCAACTTTATTATTGCCCATTAAACTTAAAAAACTCTTTAGGAAAAATAAAAAGTGAAGTATTGGAAATTAAATTAGTGTAACATCATTTTTTATTTATTTAGTATTAGATTTATAATTTATAATTTATAATGTTTAAAAGTCGTCGGATTTATTTATATTTGCTTGTATTATTAGGTTAAATGATTATTATAAATTTTGGATAATAGCATAAATAACTATAAATTAGACTAGGCTTTTATTATGTAATTTAATTTAGAAATAATTAATACTTTATCTGTCCTATTCGAAATATTTAATATGCGAAAGTAAATGTGATTTTTATTTGTTCGAAGTAAATTATTAGTCCTACACATCTCTCAATCAGTTATTCGTAATATTTTGTGAGATACCTAGACCTCAGACAAAAAATAAAATTTGATAATCTTAACGTTTTTGTTGTGAATACCTTGTTTTCCGCTATTGTCTTGACCATTACACCTGCCAGGTTGTACGGAAAGACAAAGTTTTTATTCGGTCAATGAATGGAAGATTCCTCTGCGACCTTACTATTTTAATATTGTCGCAAATATTTGAATATACCTTGCGCTTTATCTCTTCGCCCCGTTTAACACTAAAAATTTATAATAAAGTAAAATCTGGTAAATTTTGGCATGCTAATCCAAATGTTAATTCAAAAATATCGCCTAATAAAATTTTCCAAATTTGCAGTTTATTAGACTGAAAATAACTATTTGACCTTTTATAGGTCTGAATTCTAGTAATAGATCAACCGATTTGTAAAAAGTTAACTTTATTTCTTGAATCAATTTGTATAATAATAATTTTAGATTTGTACTAATATTTAATAACCATCATTGAGAATCATTGCCCATCCACCAAAAAAATAAAAATATTTATAAAATCCATTGATAGAAATTACAGTAATTTGATTATAAACAACGAATTTGATTTAAGAATAATAACATGTGCATTTTCAATAGAAGCCATTTGTAAACCAACTATTTCTGAATAATCACTTAATTCCACTACAGATTGTTCATCATGTTTCTCACGACCTTCGTGACGCTTATAAACAAAAGCTCGATGATCTCCTTCAAGAATTATTACGAACCGATATTTCGGATCATGAAACATAAAACGTTTTTCCCTTTTAGAAGCTTGAACAAATGCGAATGCATTAAAAGTTGCTATATGAGTTATAGCTAAAGGAGATATATCTAACTTGGAAGAATCAATTGGATGTCCGATTGAATACACAACCCCATCGACATCGGATTTCAGACAAACAGAAGGTAATACCGAAATATTGTTTGATATCTCGACATTTTCACACCATTCAAATTGTCTACAAAGATATTCGTTACCACCAGATGATTTTGCTATTATATCTCCTTCGCGTTCAAACCACATAAAAACGGATGATTTTCCTTCGTAATCGATGGATTCTTCCGTTTCATGACCTATCAGATGTTGAAGAGGCTTGAAAGCTCCTGATTGGTCCGATTGCTCATTAGTATCTTGAATTAGATCAGAGGTTAATTTTTCCAACCGTTCACGGAATTCAGCAAATTCGTTTGGATCAAGAGTTTCAAAAACTCCATCATCATGTTGAAAAACATGTGACCAACGCATATTATGATTATGCTTTTCTATGTGTAGAGTGAGTAAACCAATTGTTGGCTCAATAGTCCATAAAGAAACACTTGGATCAATTAAATCAAATAGACGAGTAAATGCATAACAAGGAATTGGTGGCTGTCCAGGTGAAACATTAGGATTATCACCGAGATTAATTGTTAATGAAAGATGAGTTTGAGAAAAATTGCAATGAATGGCAGTTTTGGGTGTTCCTTTTGGTAATTGAAAACAGATAGTAATCTCTGAAGAAGTCTGTGTCCAAATATATGGTGATACTCTATTTGTTGACTTTTCTTCTTGTTTCTCGGAAATTTGATCATCATCAATATCCATTGGCTTTATGTTATCATTTTGAGTTGATGAATTATATACTACTTCATACTCCATATTGCTACCAATCACATATCCTGTTCCATTAAATTCCATATTACAATAAAAAGGAATTTCAGGTCCACGAATTACATGAATAATTTTCATTTCATATTGTGGTGACATGGAAAGTTGCAATAAACTAACATCAAATAAAACTTTTCGCGTTTCTTTTGTCGACTCGCTCGAAATTGGATCTAAAACAGTATTATAAACTAGAAAAAGAATATGTGGATGTTCATCTCCTATAATTTTACCATCGAGTAAAACACATGGTATATTATTAAAACCAGATTCTTGTTTTAATTGTGAATGTCCTTGAAATTCAATTTGATATAAAATATCGCCAGAATATGTGCTCGCATTATCATTATTATTAATTTGAACAAGAAAAATAATCCCAGATCCATTCGTTACAAGTAATAAATTTGGTGAGAGAGCTCGTAAAGACGGATAATTAGGGTATAAATGATGAGAAGAATTTTCTTCAACATTTCCCGAATAATCTGAAGTTTGTTGGATCTTTAGAAGACGATGAGTTACGACATTACTTGTTTCCTAAACATCCAATCAAATCGTTTATTAAAATGCTTGATTAATTTTTAGATCAAAATTATAAATGAAGAAAATATTATCTTCAATACCGGATCATATTCCGCCAAAATTACAAAATTTTCAGAATCAAAGTAAAAACAAATTCCCTTTCCTTTATTAATTTCAAAGCCTTTAAATAAATGATTAAAATGGATTCTACTTTGAATTTCTTTATATGATAATTTTAAATTTGTTGGTATTTTAGGTATAGTTATTGCAGGAAACGGAAGTTGAAAGTGTATTAAGTGTGACTTTTCATCAAAAACTTTCAGTTTATATCCTTCAAATTTTGAGTTTATAAGGTTTCGAACCGGTTTTATAGGAACTATATATTTCGGCACGTTTTTCGACATTCTTGGATTTTAAAGAGGTAGTTATCCCACGTCAAATTAGATAATCGCATAATAGCCAATAAGCAAAATCATGTGACCAATATATTTTTCATTTCTAGTGATTACGATTAGCATTACTATTATTTTATTATTTACATTGTTGATAAGTAAATTATTATTACTAATTAATTTAATAATGGGGGTTTCTTTAAATATGGTCGAAATTATCATAGTTTATGTTATCAATTATAGAAACGTTCAATTTTTTTACGTCAGACTTTGGACCTGCTTTGACGCGCTTATTCTTGCGTAAATTTTTATCTGTACAAATAGGGGAGGATTCGCCAGCAGAAGAAAGATGTTCAATATGATTCGAGGTTTTATCTTCACCATCTTTTTCGCGAAGTCTTTTAAGTCTTGTGGTTTTTTTAAGTCGAGTATTCTTATTTTTTTCAGATTTTTCGATAGTATTTGATTGTAGTGATTCCCAGACCTTTTTGAACATTTCAACCTATTATCAAATTTAAATATTAATTACATAACGATTTTATAATTGATGACTTTATAAAAAATAAATGTCTCATAAATTTAATATAATTCATTACTTACTTCTTCTTCATCCCTCATGTATTCATCCAATTCAGCTTCGTCAAATTCTATATCACCATTATTATTTTGTTCATTCAGTTCATTAATATTATCAGTAAAACTTGAAGCGAAACCTGATGTGTCTGTGGAAGTTAAAATCACTCCTGTACTATTTTCAGCCGATTCATTGTAAGCAGGATCGTTATTTTCAACATTTACATCTCCTTTATCTTTTCCTTTTCCTTTTCCTTTTAAACGACTTCTCAATATCCATTCTTGAAATTGCACAAGGTCAGTAACATATAAATAACTTCTAGACTTGTTTTCTTTGGCATGGGTACACCAAGGTATAATATTAATAACCTTATGATAAATTACATCAAGAAGTTCCCTATATCTTTCAAATAATACAAAATGACAATCCACCATAAATATTTTACTTATAATATCTATCACATTCTTTCGACTTTTCTTTACTTCCTGAACGCTAGGCTTTTCCGTTGCTTCAATCGCAAGCAAAGAAATTGCGGCACCAAGGAATGAAGGTTGTCTTCCACTTAAAATAAAAGCATCATTGGCGTATTTGAGGAGTTCCATACATATTCCAGTAAAAACTACACGATATATTTTTAACATTTTTTCTTGATATTCTTCAGATTCCATATTATTTGTGTTATTTGGTAAATCTATTTCTTTACGTTTTTCATAAACATGAATATCTTCTTTAAGATGACAAATTTGTTTTATATCGGTGTATAAAGGGAAATTAATTTTATGTTTTGCATCTTCAAACATTATTCCAATTGACCTGATAATCAAATCTTCAACACTAACGAAATTTGTAACATTTGGCGCGAATTTAGATCGAATCATAAACAAAACTTCGCAAAGACGACTCAGATCTAACTCCAATAAATACTAAGATACAAATACAAATATGTATATAAATATAAGCATACATAATGTAAAAGTTTGAAGAAATAAAAAAAAAATAGATAAACATATACAACATACCGCGATTTCTCTCAATGTTCTCGGAATCTTTTCTTCTCTAAGTACTAATAACGCGCAAGCAGCAATCACGTAATGTAAAAGTTTTCCTTCTCCAATTATGAAATTTTTATCAACAGCGTTATAATATGTAATAACGCGCGTCTTAAAATCTAAAAGGTCAAGCGTCGAAAGTGTTTGATTAAGTATTGGCTCAACCTGCAAGTTTAACATTTTAATTAAATCTAAACGATATTGATCAATTCAAAATTAACGGTATGTAAAATTAACTTACAAGTGGATTCTTCTTTTCTGTCCCCGGATCTTGGGTGCCTCCGTCTATGGTTTCAGGTCTAAATGTGCGACCATCATACAAGTCTATAAAAGGTAAATAATGTTCAGTCAACAAACTAAAATTCAATTTAATATTGAATAGTAAGAATAACTACTTGCCAGATCTGTCAGGAACGATTTCTCCTAGCTGTTCAAATATGTCGTTCAATACTATTCCACAATCTCTGCAAACCTTATTTCCTTCGAAAGTTTCTGTATGATTATGAGTACAGTCTTCAAAATTCATATTGTATACTGTACTTGTAGGGTTGAATTCAAAATTTTGAATAAAAATTATTGAACTCCTCTTATGTTACAGTAATATTATTATAATTTTACAAAAATTTAAAAGTTTGTTTTTGATCATTGTTGATATAAAATCATACCAGTAACAATGGTAACAATTTATGGAAATTTCAGTCGTGTAAAAAATCTTGTACACGTATGACGATTTACTTCTCAAAAGTGAGAGAATCCATTTTGAAAAATTGAAAAATTTCTTTTACTCTTTTTTTAGACAAGTTCATGTGTTATATAGGTTGACTTTTTTTTTTGAACCTTAAATATAAATTCCTAAATTATTACTTTTTATTTATTTTCACAATCAAATTTTGTTTACTGTATGTAGACATCGCACAATAATTGTTTTTTGAGAATTAAAAATTTTTTTAATAGTTTTTTTTTTAAAGTAAATAGATATATTATTTTCTCCAAAAAATTTTTGTATAATAATAAAAAAAAATCTTTGAAATATATATAGAGTATATTTATATATACAAAATGAACAAAGTTATAATTTAAAATAATAAAAAACATGAAATAATGAATTGAAAAAGAGGTATATATATTAATTAGAATTCAAGTATATGAGTTTCTTGAAGGCAATAATAAATAAAAACAAAAGTTTTGTATGTAATATTTTTTTTTCTATTTCACTTTAAAAAGTGAAGATATAAAATGCATTGAATAAATTAAAAATGTAGTAGTTTCAAATGAAATGCGTGAAAGTGTTTTTGAACACCAAAAAATCTGTTATTATAAGGGTAACTCTAACTTAATCCACCTTTTGAGACTACTTATCATAAATTATAGTTTATTAACTGGAATTATTGGTTATATTCAAATTTTGATTATTATTCTGGTTCCCTTCATTTAGAGCATCCAATATCCTTTGATTTTCTGAAAACACTTCATACATAGAATCACGTTCTGTAAAGTTTCTTACAGTTAATCGACGCAATCTTTGTGACTCAAGTGAATCCATTTCTGGAACAATATCTTTATCTGCAAATTCTACATGAAGACCAGAAGGTGAATTAGGTCGAGGAAATCCATTTGGAGTCGGTAAACGTGGTGAAACAGGTGCTGAAACAGGTGCTGAACGTATCGATGAATTAGGCGGTGAAGAGGTAGATTCATCTGCTGAAGAAGATTCAGCATCATCATCATCTGCTTGAAGAGCAAGGTCATTGACTTCTTCCTCGTCTGAAGAATCATCTCGTTTTAAAGTTTTAGAAACTGTTAATTTCCTTTCCAAGCCGACCACATTTTCTGGTGCACCATCCATATAATGCATACTATTACGATTACTCCTTCCAGTAACATCTTCACGAATACTTCTGTTTCGTAAAGCGGTTATTGGTGATAAGGCAGTAGGCGAAATGGGATCGCCATCAGAACCAACTTTCGTCGCAGGTTGCGAAGTATCCACTGATACATTATTTTCATTCACCTCAGAATTGGATCGCTCTTTTTCATTTTTCTCAGACGGTGGTGCATCCATAGTTCTAGGTGCAGCTGTACCGTTACTATCAGTAAAGAAAATATAATCGAATTCAGCCATGAAAAGGCTAAAAACTCCTGCAGGAATCCCCAGTGTAGGCGAGAAAACAATTCCAATATTACGAACAGTCATCTTATTGACATCTGAATTTTGTACAACACGTATCAAATGTCCAGTTAATGTTCGTAGTAATGTATAATTTGATAAAGGAAGAGCAGAGACAAGACGACCAAGTTCATTTATGCGATCTCGTCGATCAAGGAGATCTAATAATTTAAATAATTACGTTTAATATATACATCGATTCATCACAATAAAAAATAAGAAGTTACATTTTGATAAACGTAAATATGAAATTTTACTTACCAATAACATTAACAAACTCTGCGTGTAACTCCCTAGTTAAAACACTGGTGGGTAACTCCCTCAGATATAATTTCAATAAACCAGCCACAGCATGTACATCATAATATTCACCATCGCCCAATAAATCAACATCACCCTCTGTATTAAATCTATCTTTTAAGAACTTAATAGTAGCTGCAGCACCATTTAGACGGTAAATACCTTCCTCTTCTGTAGCATTCTTTGCATCTAAATATTCGATACAACGATACACTACAGCAGGAAGTTCATAACCTTCTTTTATTCGTGCTACTGCAATAGCCTGATCCAATGGAACACCAAAAACGATTCTAGAAATGTCAGGTCGTGTTTCTTGATATTTTTTCTTTTCATCCTTATTACTACTACCAAACATGCTACCGAAGAAAGTTTTACGTGAACCTTTTCTCTTTTCATGATGAAAGTTATCATCAGTTTGACGCTTTACATGTTGTGATTGATTATTAGCACTCATACCAAAGACAGGTGATGATGTACTATCTCGAGGTTCAGGAGAGACCTTTCGATCTGAATCTTCACGATTAACTGACATACTACTACGTTTTATTATTGGATTCGAGGAAACACTCAACATGGACTGTTGTTGATTACCCCCAAATGAATTTTTTGATTGATCACTTGATTCTGATTGTTGTAATGAATTCGTACTAGATGATGGTGAAGATGACAATGATGATGATGGATGATGATGTGAATGATGTGAATTATGACTAATACTATCGCTTTTATTAATATTAATACTTGATAGAGATTCATTATTTCCTTTTCTCCTATCAGGACGAATTTCTTTTTGAGCTTGCTGAATAACGGAATCAGTTGCAATAAGCTTGGTATTCAAATCGGTTTTACCTAACTGAGAAATTGGTTGAGCGTTGACTTTTGCAATGCTATCTTTTGAAAATTTCTTTTTTGAATGTTTTTTAATTTCTCGTTCTTCTTCACCAACATATTGAAGTAAAGATTCTACCCATTCATCTCTTTCTGTATCACTCTCAGCACATAACACATGTTTTGTATGAGTAGTATTCTTAGAACCAGACTTCGGCTCCAATATTAAGAAGGCATGTCTATAAGAATTTTCACTATCCTTTTCTGTTTCATTATTAACATTTTGTTGTCGTCCAATTTGTGCGTGTGTTAAGCGAATAGAACCTAGATGATTTCCACCTTTCTATGGAATTTTCAAAAGTAATTTATATCAATAAAAGAACAAACGATTAATTCATTTGGGTTCTAAAATGATTTACACTCACACTTTCATAATATTCAAGCACGGGACTATTCAACACAAAATATCTTGATTTCCAACCGCCAAAATTCTTTCCTTTCTTTGTAAGGTATCCTTCTTTATATCCAGACTGCTAAAAAATGTTTAAAAGTAATTAGCTTTTGTTATTAATATGTAATCAGTAATAACTATTTAGTTGAGTCATACCTGATAATCTTTTTGGTCCTGATCAATCATATTCGTGCTTAAAAATTCACATATATCTTTAGGGTCTTTTAACGGTAATGTAATAATATGTTGAAGATACTGTTCCAATGCAATCTATTGTTTTGAACATTAATTTTTTAAAAACTATCTATAAACAATATAACAATAACAATGAGTATTCTCTAAAAAAAACAAACCTTTCTTTGATCTACTTTACTAGGAGCATTATTGTGGAAGAGATTTTTGTCCGGTAGTTTACCAATTTTAATTGCAGTGCCTTTATTTTGACGTTGTTTTAACTAAAATTTCGTGAGAAAAAAAATTAATAATTAAGTTATGAAATTTGAACACTAATTTATATTTTAACCATACTTTTGAATCCAAAGCCAAAAAGTCGGAATATAGTTTTTCAACTCTCCATAATTCTTTCTCAATTCCAACAATTGTACCATCAAGAATTCTAGCTTGTCCAACTAATATCACGAATGCTAACACTTCCTTACCCTTATCATTGGTCTTTTTATTGCTACCAATAACCTTAACAGCAATACCAGAAGTAACATCTAGGCTAAGGGATTGTTTTTCAGGACGTGGTGGTAATGGAGGCATTTGTTGTTGTTGTTGTTGTTGTTGTTGTTGTTGTTGTTGTTGTTGTTGTTGTTGCTGTTGTTGTTGCTGCTGTACAAAGCCTGGCTGTTGAGGTATTTGTTGAGTCAATTGCTGTTGAGTCAATTGCTGTTGTGGTAGTAGTGGTTGTGGTGATTGACCATAAGATGGATTTGTGACAATAGTAGCATCAGGAAGTGACATTTTATTTTTTCTATGTTGAGTCACAGGATTATCTCTATGACCTTGAGTCATATAAACACTATGACGATTATTTTGACCAGGTATTAATAACATATTAGAATTTGATCCTGGAATATGTAATTCGGGATATTGACCGCCTCTAGGAGGAGGCATAGCAGAAACCCTAGCTCTTGGTCCAGGTTGTACGTGAGTAAAAGATTTACTAGATCTCAATTGCTTTGATTCTTTTGGAGTTAAATAAGCACCGCTAAGGTTTGAATCACTATTATTATGTGTCAAAGAGTCTCTCTTTGATTTTATTTGATCCTCTTCAGAATTATTATTACCAGACACTGATATTGATGGTTGTTCATGAGATGGTAATGATTGTGATCTAACAGGTAAATTTTTATCTAATGTAGTAACCGGTAAAATTTTGGGATGATTTACATTGTCCTGATTAACTACATTATTATTGTTAGAGGAATCAAATTCGCTATCATGACTAGGACTAGGTGGAGGTCTAGGTGAAGAAGGTAACCCTGGAGAACGAGGGGAACGAGGGGAACGAGGAGGAATTATTGATGATGATTCAATTGGCTCAGGAATTTTACGTTCTTTTGATCGAGGAGATTGAGGAGATTGAGGTGGATGAGGAAATTGATCAAGAGCATCGTTTTCATCCTCATTAGGTTGTATCGTACTAATACGCTTACGCATACTAGCATCACCATTACTGCTTAAACTACCAGACTCTGAAGATTTTGTTGAAATTGTTGGTGATGGAATATTAAGAGAAGCTGAGGAATCGAAATTTTCAAAATAGTTGAGAGGAGAATTTTGACTATTTTGAATTTCCTGAGGGGAACTTGAAACTTTATCATTCTGTAATGATAATTGCCGTTGAACAGATTTTGGAGGAAGGACTGGTGGTGAAGAGGAAGGAGGTTTAACAATATTAGAAATTGTAGAAGATGTAGGAATATGGATATGAGAATTATTTATAAGGGAAGATCTTGATGGAAATGAATCATTAAATTGTGTGACGATACCATTCTCATTCATCGGTGGATTAAAATCGGTTTTTGATTGATTGATTTCAGTCTCTTGACGTTGAATTAAATTTGTATTATTATTAGAATCATCATTAGAAATAACTCGTGAGTTTGATCCATCATAAGCTGTCAATAGACCAGATACAGATGAATTAGTAGATACATTAGATACATCAGATAATACAGAATTTGTAGAATCTTGACGTAGTGATTGAGGTTTCAGTTCCAAATTGGTATTTGAAGAAATTTCTTTATCTGATAAAGATAATTGTGGGAAAGAATGTTTTGATTGATTATAATTTGATGATAATTGACGAACAGATGATTGCGTTGAATCTCGAGATGATTTATTATTGTCCATGTTATTAGATTGTAGATTCAGCACAGCAGAATCATTATTATTAATATTAATTAAACTATTAGATTCCACGGGCGGTTTACTTTCACTTCCATTTTTCTCACTTAATAACACTTCATCCTCAGAACGACTTGAATTTAGTTTAGCAATAAGTTTATCTCTCTCACTAGCAATTCTCTGATTATCTTTCTGTAAATTATTTATCACAGATTTTTGTTTTTCTATTATTTTCCACAATTGATCGTTTTGTGATCGTAATAGATTACGTTCATTTATAACTTGTTGTAAATAAGGTTCTCCAAGACTACCATCTGAACCAGTGACACGGTGACTTTCTGGTCGTGGCTGTTGTTGTGGAGGTTGTTGTGCCGACATTATAGTACCGTTTTCCATTTTTTTTTTTTAAAAAAAACAGTTACTATTATATATATAATAAAGTTTTATATAAAAAAAAAATTTTTTTTTTTCTTGAATTGGAAGGTAACTGTTTTTTTTTTTTAAAAAAAAAAAAAAGGAAGGAAGGAAA